>NNCF01129541.1:51790-140880 GCA_002313205.1 Laupala kohalensis
TATATATATATATATATATATATATATATATGTGTGTGTGTGTGTGTGTGTGGTTTCTATGCGGAACTGTATGATCGCGCTGGAAAGAGCTCTGCACCACGGCTAGTAATTTTAATATTTGGAAGATCTAATAAGAAATGTAAAGTGAATAATTATAAAGAGTTTAGTGCTAGAAGTGTTTCAGTGAAAATATGAAAACTTTCGCCCAGTAGACACCCAAAAGCTATAGTGGTAGATTTCTATCAAACGGACGAAGACATTTGCGTGATAAAAGATGTTGATCACAATGGTTTAGAATCAAGTTACATTTATAAGTGCAGTGTGGAATTGTTAGAGAGAAATTAGAGGATAAGTGTTTCAAATTTGAGACAATTTGAGCAAGAAACACAGGAGAAAATAAATTATAAAGAAAATGTAAACATATTATTGATGATATAGTGTATATTATGACAGGTGATAGTAAGATATTGTGAGAGCGGACTGCGTCTAAACTGCGGCAATGTTCAGAAAGAAGTATTTAATAAAGGAAATAGCGCCAGTTTCAGTAGCCTAGGATTGAAATTTTAAGTTGAAAGATCTTAATATTAAGGCACGGTCATATATGCTATATACATAACATCTTGGAATAGCATATGTGTGAGTTGGCATACCTGCAAGCACGTACCGAACTACTCTAAACAACGTACACATATAACAAAACCTGCCAATTCAAGGGATCGCTAGTTGCTCTCTGCAGAGATCTCTTGCACTATATATTTGGAAAAGAGGCAAGAGTTCAATTTGGAAAAGTAGCAGAATGTCGATGGGTTCGAACTTTTTTGGTGATATTTGTAAAAGGATTTTAATCTAAATGAAAATGTATATAAAGATTAGACAAATTACATTAAAGTTATAAGTGGAAAACCATAAAAATAAAACATAAACCCCCCAGGGGACTTACATTTAGGGGACTTACATGTTTGGCGAACACGGGTCACCGAGCTGAGTCTGGCATTACTTCCACTTACTTGTGTCACGCTTATTTGTTTCTCTTTCCTGACCTTCCTTGGTCACCTCTTGTTCTTTTCGATCCCGACGTTATTAGGACTAAGGTATCTTTCATTTTCCTTATTTTTGTCCCCCTTTCATTTTTGTCCCATCGTTCTTGCCCCCCGTCTTTGTTTGTCTTCAATGATTTGGTGTATGTTTTGAGATGTTTTCATATTTTGTTATCAGGAGGGTTTTTAGTGGGTATGGATGAGTCATTCGGCGAGTCCCATACGCAGGGAGCGTCATGTTGGCTCTTCTTAGTGCGTAACTGCATTTTCACTACCTGTACAGAATTTTAGGGCTCCTCGATGTCGACGAGCCGTAACGCCCCACAAAAAAAACATCAACTTTCCAAAAAATCCAGTAACTTGATAACGGCTAGGAATATTGCAACAAAATAGAAACGGCAGTAAACTAGAAAGGAAGCAATATATAATTGGACAAAAAGAATTGAAAAAAGGAATAAATATTTCACAACATAGATCTAAGCAAACAAAATCGAAAATCTGACGTAAATAGGTTTAATCATTCGCACTTGTATTTTTAGGAGCTCGATCGTCGTAAGATCACCTCCGATTGGTCGACTGCAGAGAAACGCAGGATCCGCAATGAGTTTTCGTGCACCGCATCGGCCCTCCCACGTGTCGACCAGATAGATACGTCGATGTTGGCGTAACATTTCCACAAGATTATCCATAAATACTATTCACCATCAATTAAAAGAAATTCGTTTCAAAAGAAGAGGTGGCATTCTTTCGCAACGCGGTGTTGGTTCGAGATAGGGAAGTAGTCAATGAGATTGACGAAAAGAGAGAATTTTGTAAATGTGAACAATCTTGTAGCCGTAGATTAGCGCCTGTTGTACATAGCGAATGTGAATGACGTAGGGTCGTTTAGGAAGAAGTGTAGACATTAGTTTCGGCTGTCGACTCACAGGATGAAATCTCCGCGTCTCAGGGCAAAGCGGTAGGTCACTGAGTGTGTCATAACGATGTTCAGGGATATCCAGATTCACCTCTAACATATCACCGCGGTGCTTATCCTCCACCTCCGCCTGCGCTACTCGAAAGTGTGCAATGTTTGTAACTCATTGAAAGTTACCAATCAGTAAAACGTGCGAAATAGCTTGGCGATAGATATTATTTCAATCGATGTACTTTAGATAACAATCGGGTTTATGCGGATTATACAGGTCTTTCATTTAGCAATTGTTTGATTTTGCATGTCTTGCACTAACTTGTATGAGACCTCCGAGAATCCCTCTTTCAAAGAACAGGAGCATATTCTTGTTGGTAAGCAGTTCCAACTTCACCCTCGTCATTTTTAACATAGCATTCCACGACAGAGACGGAGGTGTAAGATAATGCGTAGGATCGAGCATATACACACGCATACGCAAGTTGCGAAACGACTCAAAAATGTCGGTGAGGAGAAGCTCATCTATTTTAAAGAACAAATCGACATAGTAGGAGTGTGTGCGAAAACCCAACGTTTTCCAAACCTTATGTGCATGCGCATAGTCGTAATCAATAATGTGTTCACCCGAGAGGCGACTAAAAAACGCATCCTTCTGTTGCAATGCAGTTTCTGCGAGTACAGTTTCCGTGTTAACATAATTATATGTAAATACACCCTTCAAAGTGGATAGCATCGGGAATATTCGCTCGAACATGTAACAAATCTGTCGAATGAAGTGTACGTGCCAAAACATAAATTGAAACAAATCTAGAAAATGAAGTTCCACTTTTCCCACTCCCATGGAAATGTAAATAAAGCGTTAATGATTGTGTGGTATAATACGATGTCTACATTTTTTAAATTTTGGATCTCGTTCTAAAGCGCGAAAAATAAAATGAGAATAGGTATGATGCGGAATTATGGGAATGATGAATAATAATGGGAATGTTAAGATGAACTTTGTAGTTCACATTACATGCATTATGCGCAGCTTCTCTGTATATTCCAGTCAGATGAACGTGATCTCGAACGCGATTTGGTTTCGATAATGTCTTTCCGCAGATGTGACACTGCGTCGCATTCTTGAAAAGAGTATCCTCACTTTGCATGACAAGTGGTAGTGGATGGTCAACACACGACGCGTAGTCTTGCGCAATATTTATTAATGCAGTTAACCATTGATTCGCCACATCATTTCCACGAAAAGAAGTAAAATAATTGGGTGGCGTATCGAAAACACACAAAATTAAATCCGAAAGCAAAAGGACAAACATGTTGATAAGCATCTGATAAGGGTGCATCAACAGGTAGTTGATATGTGTCAATACGTTCTGTAAAAGCTTCGAAATCACAATAGATGACGAGCGGTGTGCTTTTTGTCGACTATAGTTTGTAAATTAAATGGATGCATCTCTTCCTTTCGGTAAAACAACATGCGTCTCTGGTTATCATATGTGAGTTTCAAATTTTTCTTTATATTGGAAAATACGCAAACATAAATTACAGTTTAATACACTATATTCATTTTTCGGTAGTTGAGAACCAAGCAATCGACTCATATCCTAAATCCAACAATAGTGATGAATATATAATAATAAATAAGTATGAAATACTTTCACCGTTCGAGCGTAAAGAATGGCTTGTGCTACCCACTTGTTTTGCGTCGCCGACTATCAGATGAAGATGACATGACATGAACGCTCTGGATTTTTTTTTCAAATCGTTGTAAATCACAAACAAGTGAAACTCTTTCAAATCCAATGTGTCCATGAGTCTGTGAATAATGTCACCATAGTGTGACGGACGAAATGAATATCTGATACGTGGACGCGACCGTTGACACAGCATTGCCGCTATCGAACAATAAAACATTTTTCATCAGCATTCCGCACATTCACGATACCATTTTTCGAATGTTGAAACGGTATAGGTAAGGTTACATATCATGATCCGAAATGATTGCAATCAATGCAATGAAAAACGATTCGAAGGGTTCCAAAAATCTTTAACGCCTAACCGCTATCCCTCTCACTAAAATCTTCAAATATTTCAAAACGTGTATTTTCAAAACGTGGATCAACGATACTTTGCTGATACTACTGTTTACGTCTTTGTATTGAATACACGCTCGCCGGTGAGGAAAGGTAAATTCTCGAACGTTGTACGCGTTATTCTTCTACATTCGGTTTCTCTACCGTAAACTCACATTCTAAACTAGCTGTAACATTATAGGTATTATTAATTTAATGGTTCAACGAGGACAGAAATATTGTTTTACATGTCTTTGAAAAGTCTACGGGATTTGGAATATGACATTTTTATACACCCACGCTTCATGCGATTATTAAATGATGAATCTGTCTGTCCACTTAAGCTTAGAGGGTTCACGAACTATATCTTCATGCAAACTACTCATCTCCTCCTGCTCGTCATTCCGGTGAGGACGTCTGAAAAAAGTATCAAATGAATGACGATAAAAATTTTAGAAAATGAAAACAATATTTAAAAAATTTACATACGAACCATTCTTATGGCTTCCACCAAGGCATCTAACTGCATCATCGTTTTCTCCTTTGTCATGGAAAAAAATCTTGGAGGTGTAACATTGTATAATGTTAAAAAGTCTATTTTTGAAAAGGAAATATCGTTCAATACTGTTTATTGTGAAACTATTTAAAAAATTATTGATTCAATACCTCTCGTAATTTGTTGAAGTGCTCTCCGACACTCAAATTCACGCATTCGTTCTAAAAAGAAAAAATGTAACATTTATTTAAACTGAGATTTCATGCATATAAGAGATTAACAGAAATTAACACATACTTTGAAATCGTTGTACTGAATTCACCGTGAAATGGACGCAGCCTTTACATAATATGTCACATGATTGTGTGCATCTGAATTAAAAAAACCTACGTGGAATATTTTGTAATGTTGGCCATCACCGCAGTGGTGGAGGCGGCGGAAGTCCTTGAAACTCTATAGTAAACAACATGAAAATGTTATAAAACGCTTTTAATTAATATGATGAAAGAAAAAACCAATCTAGAAGTCTCCATTCATTTTATCCTCCTTCATTGACAAGGAGGTCTGCTGCATTTAAAAGAAATATAGAACATTGTCTTAGCTTCGTGTTTTGTTTTGTTAAACTGGAAAAAATGTTTTAAATCTAAGATGAATTCTTACCATTAAACTTTTCTTCGCCTCTTATTGCAAAGCTTCGTTCACAACGACCACAATATACAGCTCCCAAGAGCAAAGTACGTGCGTTTTCCCGGGAGCTTACGAGAATCTGTTAGATAGCGCCACTTGTGATCATCGCGATGCGGGATGCCGTAGCAAATGAAGCTTAGTAATTCTTGTACGGTTGTAATACAGAGCAGAAACCGGATACCGCAAGCCATAGGCGCGTGCGCACATCCTACCGCATTGATGCAAAGTGCATTCGTTAAGAAAACTACATTTACATCATTATAATTTCCATTGACGTATTTGATGAACAATTGATGTCATGTAATATTTGGTATACGATATCTCGTATGTTCTTCACTCCATGATCACATCAGTTTATTTCTTCCGTTTGCATTGAGTACATCGTTTGCTAAACCTTTGACAACCAACTCTCGAAGCTTTTTTGCGCTAGCTTTGAAGATTGTTTATTTTACATCATGGCGCAAGTTTACATGAAACTAATATTTTTGAAGTGTCTTTTTCAAAACATTTTTTTCTTAAGTATTCTAATTTGCTTGTGTGTTGTTTGCTGTTCATACAAACGGAACCAGATAATTTTGCGTAAGTCCATATCACTCACGGTTATACTGTCCCACTATACCTCATGTCAAACAGTCTGCACGTTTTTATTAAACGAAGTATTTTGTTATAGAGACATGATGAAGAAGAATATTGAGGATGGAGACGCAAACCTGAGGGTTGAGGAGGAGGAGGATAGAGCAATGAACACTTTTGTAAAAACAGCTGCTGATTAACTTCAGAGAAAGCCAACAGAAGATACACGTGCAATACCTAAAAAACAGGTGAATGATTATTCAAAAAAATTGTAAGTAAAAAATATTTTCTTTTTAAAAGCGATTTATTGTGTGTGTGTGGGAAAATAACTTTATTTTCTTTTTTGTTTAGGAAAAGATCTGCTCTTACTGACACACTACTCATAAAGAAAAAAACAAAAATTGAACGCGCTACAAGAAACATTGTAAGTATTTATAACAATCATGTTAAGTTTTAAACGTGATCAAATTATCTAAAAAAAATATTTTAGATGTAATGAAAAAGATGATGTGCAAGATATAATTTCTTATTCGATCAAAGATTTTTCTTCTGGAAATGATTTTGTAAGTTATTAATGTTTTAGTGTTATCAATACCGGAAATAGGATTATTATCTAGACCGGAAGCAGAATTTTTCTAAAAAGTGCGAGCAGAAGTGCAGACTCTAAAAAATATCATAACGAAAGCGCCACAAAAAATCGTGCTTTTTATAAACGATGATTTTTGTCTTTCTTCCTGTTTGCAGAAAAGCGACAATCGTTGTGATGAGCGGAGGTCATGTGCTACTTAAACTATACGACAAGTTGGAACCCGGAGTATCATTTTACGCAATAAATTGCAAAACTCGTTAAAGCAAAAGATATGGGACGAATTCTGTCTTGCTGGAAGCCTCGACAGCGAAATTTTTTTGCCATCCAAGAACGTTTTTGAAGAGAAAACCCCTTCAAGTTTTAATTATAGAAACATTAGTTATTTTGTTAACCGTTTTTATTTTAAATTTGTAGATATGCAAGATTTGTAGATATTTAAGACACAAAAAGATCTTGATTTTTTGATCATGAAGTCAATGATACAAGTATAAGATGGACAGCTAATAGAAATTAATTTTAAAGAGGATTGAGAGAATAAAAATGTCATATAATATGTTTGAGAAATAAAATATTTATTCATTTATTAATTGAAATTAAATATAATTTATATTTTTTATTCTCCTCTCTTCCAGCGGAGTAGGGTATTTTTTAAAAAATAGGATAGGATACTAAATAAACAATGAATTTTTTAGATTGTTATATTTTTTTAAAAATTACATCATTTGTCTGTTTGCTCAGTGTCTGGTTGAATACATTGAAACTTAGCAAGTTTTACACCTTTTAAACCATAAACCATTCAGGCGCAATCTTTGCATAGTTTTTTGCGATGGTTAAGATGTACGTCTTATTCGTCTTCTTATGATGTTTCCATTCGCCGGTTTATTATTATTTTTCTTTCCGCATAGACTGCACACATTTTCTGAAAGGCGTTTACGTTTGCAAGCGGGTAGTGACAACGATCTTAAAGAACTTCTGTCTTCTTCCGCCGTTTCTTTCCCTTCATCCGCCATTGTGTTCTTGATGTTTCTATACGCGCGAACATAACGTTACTGAACATAATGGTAGTGACACGACCATAGTTATACTAATTATATTTTCCCACCATGCCTGTCGCAGGTCTGTAGTCGCATGCAACAGGATGTAGAATTAAACAATAGGCGGAGCTGTTTGGATTAATGTTATTCTTTGTCTCAAAGACAATGCGTATGTTTATCGTTGTACCTATCGTAGGTGTATCACATCATCTACAATCAAAAACGATAAGAAGGTATAGGTTTGTGAATCCCCGAGTTGTAATGACGGAAAATCTCGATCTCGATCAAAAATTCTCTTTCAAAATCTTCGAACATGCAAAATATTTCTGGACAGTGATTGTATTCTGATGTATCGTTGGACCATGCCACGCGTAGTTCACTATAAGGAATAAATACATCATTTACAAAGAGCTTTGCCGTACATAGTTTACCATGATTGAATTCTTCTGTATTTTTCGTAATGTCACTGCGTATATGCTCTTGTAGAGCAAAGATGACATACAACGGTATTTCCTTCACCGTTGACGATTTAAAAGTCCTCGTGTGTTTTGTTGTCTGAGGCAAATTCGGGAGCTCCTGAAGTTCTCACCGAATAAAGTCGATACATAAAGCTTTTTCTTTTTCGATGTCTGTTAGAGAGAGCTTTGCCATCTCATCGGCACTCACATGAGGCACGCGTCATGGCATTTTAGTGATGACAACATCTGCAGATGATGATGCTGCAGATGATTTAGCAGTTTTTATAAAAAACAATCATTATCGAGTCTGGAGCGAACTAAAACGAGTTCTTGTAATGCACCATACTCGATATTTTGATGATCTTCTGCAAATCCCATCAACAACTTTGATGGTATCCATGACATAAATTCACCATTGTATATTATCAAAGATTTTAATGCATTTTCTTCGTTCACGTAAAGTGCCTCATCTGCGACCATCCGGCATTTTTATGTAAAATTCGCTCTTCGCGTGACAGAGAAAGAACATTCTTCATGGTTCTCGATATTTCGGGAAGACGTGTAAAATCAATCACAGTAACATTGATTTCAAAGAGTATTTCCTGAAATAGAAATAGTCTATTCGTTATTGACAAGATGTGCACCTGTTCGCGTTGTGGTTCCAGTTTTTAATGCTTTTCCTTCTATAACGATCTCACTGTCAGAAGGAATTGTGGGAGAATCATTATTTTGAAAGGCGATGCGTATTTCATTATTCTTATTGTATGATGCCGTGTAGGGTGTGTAAATATGTGTTTCACACGCGGTAATACGTGAACGTGTGCGAATATCTCTCGAGTGATCAACGAGGAGGATGGTGTCGGGTTTATTTGTCGATTCTCGTTCTTTTTCTCTTCGTTGACAACATGATACCCAAGCTCACGCAAAAGACACATACTCATTTCTGTCAACGTTGTGCTTGCGCAAATCATAGTGTATTGTAAGTGGGGTAGTGGTCGCATTTTATACATTTTTTCAAACTTGAGGAGAAGACAGCATGTTACAAGCGTGTTTTCTCGAAATGGAATGAGCACACTTTTGCTATTTTCCAGTCGAATGGTGATGTATATATAGTTGGTGTTTAGACGATGAGCCACCGCGTGGTGCAGTATTTCTTCAATGTTTTCTCCGGGCGGTTGATCGTTATAAAATGTTTGTAGAATATGCGCCTTACGGCTGTAGATGTATCCACTTTCTATGATATTACAAGTGATATAAACATAGTATGTTAATTTAACATCTTTCTAAGAGTCCAAATACTCGTCAAGATCTGTTTTTACGATAATGCTTTTATTGATACCAAGGAGAGGTCCGATGATGTTGTCTACATTGATATAAAAGAATATTTAAAAAACGATGAATTCACTTGACACTTATGCGTTGCACTATCGCCACTTAGACCAAAGTAATACTTTTTCGTTGCAAGTTTTTCTTAAAATGGCTTTTAAAATTTCTTGAGATAATAGTCCATATCATCGAAAGCATACGTACCAGACGGGACTGAAGCAGAAAAAATCTTTTGTTTTGTTGATTCAGTCTACTTTGCGGAGTGGTACACAAACTTTTGTATCAAAATCACAGAAACACAAGATGGAAACTGGAATTTGATACACAAACGCATTATATTTTTTGGAAACGTTCAGCACAGTGTTTTTTGCCTGCAATTGGACCAACGTAAGGTCATAGTCTTCATTAAGCACAATGAATGGCGTGTAATGCACAATAAACTCGGTTACATGGCCATAGATGATAAGCGGACATCTGATGACACATTTCTGCGACGGGTTCCGTTCTTCCGATCATAATAAAGGAATTGAAGACAGAGGCTCCCACACATTTCCGTATTAAAATCCTGAACTTGCACGTTGTTGTAGACGATGCGACACTGTGTTCCAATATATGTGACAATCTCTAGTAGTGGTGGCACACCGAAGGATTCAAAATAGAATACATCATCGTGTTGTATGCTACGAAATGCACGCCGGGTCCCGAACTATTTTCCAGATTAATAATGGCTGATTCTCGTTTTCTCTTCGCCTTAGGTAGTGTTTCACGCTTAATGACAAATCTAAATTAGGGAATCCGCAATGCATGTGCCTGTAACACTTCTTCGTAGGTCATGCTGTGCTGCGGAATGTCATTTAGTTTTTTTGACATGTCCCTTTCATCGCATCCCCTTACCACCGCGAGGAGGAGGTTTTGACAACGTCTCGTCTTCAATTGCATTAGTCTAATCAACCCCTTACCTTATTTTCCCTTTGCCTTAAGCATTTTAGCATTCGCAATGGACAAAGCACAACCTGCAAGAGAACACAATGCGCTAAAAAGCGGTGAAGAGAGGAATTAGAGATAAGAATTCATCTCGCTTCGCTATCGGGAGCTTTCTTCTTCTTTTTGCGATGATGTCTTCCCTTTACCATAGAGTTTGCTCTGTCTGCAACAATCACTATAGAACTAAACAGGAAAAGCATATCCACATACTGTTAATATTGAATCAATGGAAATGTAGGGTAACCCTGTAGCTTCGCACGTTTACGATACCAATCGTCATGTTATATAATGTACTCAATTTCCAGAAACAATGGAAAATACTTTCTAATATTTCGTCTCGTTGCATCAACATCCCCAGGATGTTTCTTGTATTTGAACACATAATACCATCCTTCAACGATTGCCCACAATCTCGATAATCTTTCTCTCGACAACGATTTTTCTCGATAATCGATAAATCTATTGTTTGTATCTCATTTCGTTTCTATTGCAACGTGTGTATTCTATTCTTGGGATGTAATTGAATCACATGCCAAAGTCCCGTATAAGTTGCCTTGTAAGCAGAGAATCCGAGAGAGATTGATTACTGGTAGTGTAGGCGGTCTATTCGCTGAGCAGGCGATGATAAAAGACAATACACTATGATGTGTAGATAACACAAGGGAAATGTTATCTATGATTTGGTCGTTGTCTCTGCCATCTTTTTTATAATATTTTGCGGACAAAGTTTCGTCGATATATTGTTTTAGTTCGCGTTTTCTCCCATCCACGACATGATGAACAAAGCGTCGAGTGGAAGAATCGGAATCAGGTTCCGGATCGTTGACATTTTGGTAATACGATGACTCGCATCATATATGACACCCACAGCCATTTGTTTCAAAAGGGGTAATTCCGATAAGGTTCTCTCTACGTAAACTTTTGTAGCACAATCGTTGTCATCTTTCGGCTCACCCATACATGCTTATCTTTAAAATAATAATGCCCCTCCCTACACCTGTCTCTTATNACTGTCTCTCAAGTTGTGACCAAAGATATCCACGTTGGTCGACTAATGGAAATGATGCAATCCCTACTATATTTATTCACTCTCATGACACATTCCATCTAAGTTGATAAAATGGATATCGTTGTGCAGACTTCATCGCTCCCCATCCACAATGTAACACAACTTTAGGATGGTTGTGATTCGGGCTGTAGACGGCAACGGGAGAGTAGAAACGGTCCTCTCTTACCAAAGAGCGTTCGTGCACTCGTGGTGGGACTGTCCGGTTGTGGGAAAACAAGTGTCATTTCACTCTTGACAAGCAAAAACGGTCTCAAGTTTCAACACATTTATCTCTGTACAACAATGCGTGATCAACCGCTATATCATTTTCTACACCGTGTCACTAATGGCATTCTGATGCAATCCGATTTGTTGGATATGCAAAGAGTAATAGAGGGATGCGTTACATCATGACGGTGATCGATGTCTACTCGAAATACGCGTGTGCTGATCCTTTGAAGAATAAGACGGGGGATGCTATTAAGAAGGCATTTACACTTATCCTCAAAACAAAACGAAAACCTCTTAGAGACATATAACGGTAGTGAATTCTACAATAGCGTTTTTCAAAAATGGATGAAGGGAAGAGGCATTCATCATTACTCCACATATTTCACGATGAAAGCTTGTGTTGTGGAACGTTTTAATCGCATGCTCAAAGAGCGCATGTGGCGTCATTTCTCTGCCGAAGGAACACACCGTTGGTTAACGATGCTTCCCGTTCTTCTTAGTGCGTACAATGCAACAATGCATCGCAATACTGGGATGCGACCGAAAGACGTCCAGGATAATCGTCTCATGAAAACAGTCAATGCACGTGTTAAGTTACTCGACACGCGACGAAGCAAATTTTAATTGGGTGATCTCGTACGCATCAGCAAATACAAACATCACTTCCAGAAAGGTTATGAACCCTCGAAAAAACGGAACAGTTCAAAATTGTTAAGGTCCATCTCTTAAATCCTGTAACAAATTCACTCGAAGATGAACATGGAGAAGCCATCGCCGGTCGATTTTACCAGGAAGAACTCCAGTCCACGCGTTACCCGCATAACTTCTTCATCCAGAAAGTTCTTCGCAAAANGTGGTTGGGTTTTTTATTGAAAACATAATTCGTGGATCCATGGAAAAATATTTATATATAACATGTAATTTATTAAGTTGAGTAAACAACCTTTTTTCTTTATCTTATCATTTATTTTCTATCAACACTATACATTCAAAAATAAATTTAAAATATCAATTTTACATACATTTTGACTTATTTCAAAACAAATCAATTTTTCTCTATAACATTTCCTATCACGCTTTACTGTGATTTTCCAATTCATTTTTTCTAAATTTATTTTCAAATCAGGTAATTCATATTTATCCCATGGGATAAATGTGGAAAGAAGTTTAAGTCGTTCATTATCAGCTTCTGAAACAAAAATATGAGTATGAAAATGTTTACATCGATGGAGTGAAATAATTTTAATATTAAAAAGTATTACTTACTCAATTGATGAGCTGCAGGAGGAAGAATGTTTTCCTCATTAGAGATCCATAGGAATAAGGCCAACATATATTTTTCGCTTAACTACAACTCCGCAAAGCTCTTCCAAAACAATATCTCATAGTGTATACTTTTTTTCCACTCTCCTTTTAAATGTTCCATACGATCAGTTAACTTTGGGCACCAGTAATTTTCAACGTATATGATGTCCACGTTTTCATCCACATAGTGTATTAACCATTTAATAACTTGTAGCCCTTTGACATATATTATCTCTACATTAACCAATGCATCCTTCAAAACCGTCGACAAATATTTGTGCTCCACGTTACCAAGAGATTGCTATAGAACATGATGATGATATGTGTAATTAAAAAAAAATGAAAGTCGTGCAGAACTTGCGGGCAATCAAAGTAAAATCGTTGTTGTTGTTCTTGTTGTCGGCAAGCCATGATGTAGACTGTTCGTGTTCTTATGCTCAACACAACATGTTATGTAATAAATTGCTTCATGCCTCATTTCGTTATAGTTTGATGTCAATGCGGTAAGATGTTGCCGGTTACCCATATTGATTAAAAAAAGTAGGTTAAGCGTCAATGGATAATGAAATGACGTATGTCTACATGTACTACCTAAGATCTGCAATGGAACGTTGCAACGCAGTATTGCATTGAGCATGGTTGACATCGAATGCAGTAGAGCCATTGCCGGCTACTACAAAGCTGGACATCTCTTACATTTGGACAACGAGACGTTGAGTCATCTGCCTTTGATGATACAGGGCTGCACATCATGTGTCTAGGTGTTTGAGTGTTTGCCGCTACACAACCAACAGCATCAAGACACCAAAGAGCTTCAATACTGTCGACGACATTACAACATTGTCAACACACATATTGACGGACAGCCACCACTCGTTCGTGAGTGCTGCTTGTGTCGCGAGGAGAAAGAAGAAGAAGAGATCGACATTGCAAATTAAAGAAAAGGTAACTGATGCAGCGAATGTGGATGTCATTTGCTTTTATTATACCTATGGTTCTGTGTCAGACGACATCGGATGATATAGTGTTGACAACTGATAACTGTACACATCATGTTTATTGCACACTCCACCCCTATTGCCATAGAAAACTCATTCGCTTATGTTGTATACATCGCGTAACAGATGATCAAGTGAAAAGAGTCGTTGCGTTTTTGACGAAAAAGAACGAAACACGGTATAACGAACTGTGTTCGTTAATCGTTCCACCGTCAACAATCTCGACTTCATCAGGTGCATATGTATTATTACCTGTACACTTGTTATTCTCTTCACACTATCTCGACATTCTTTCCATTTTGTTTCGAAGATAAACCTGACATATTCATCACTCTTCTATCGTCGCCTGCTCTTCAGAAACCAGTCACAGCTGCCAAATGGAGACAACAACCTTCATTCATAAGACCATGAAAACTTGTAATCATGGCGCACTCAACAAACATGAAAATGTATGTATTCTCACTGTTAACTCACTTAAATCTTACGATCAGCGAGCTAACAATTATTTATCTTTAACAATTTAATATAATAACGAGTTATTTACGATTCTAGTTTTCAAGTATACGTATATAGCACTTTTCATTACATGTCTTTAGTTTGCTATATACAACCTGTTCATTTTCCTTTAGTTGGTGTCAGGAAACAAAAACTTGTTCCCCCATCGGAACTTATTCCCAGTATATGAACCATGGGTTCATATTTCAAATTTGTATTAATCAATCCTTACGTAATTCTGTGTATTTATGGGAAGGGATTTAATGGGTATGTTTCTGTACAAACGAAAAATCGTTTGTACTTCAAGGTAGTAATTTCTTTATGTAACTGCATAACTTGATATTTTTGGGGAAAAAGTTGCACACACAACTAATAACAATCTTAAAAGCGAGGTGATTATTAATGTAATTCTGCTTATGTAGCTGTAAGGAAACTTAATGTATATTTGTATTTAGTTCAATGTAATAAATGTGCTTTTTTATGAATCTGATGCGTGCTTACAAGAATCCGCCTTTCTTTAATCTTTGATGCTTGTTGAAAAATACAAGTCCTCCATATTCTCTCCTATGTTGGAACGAATGGTTATTCGTTCGTAACAGACACATACTACAACACAAGGATGTTCACAAGGGATTCATTTTAGTCCAATTATATGGAATATAGTATAATACAATACTACATGTGATGACCAAGAAGGGGATAGATATCTATGCTTATGCTGACGATACAGTAATTTTAATAGAGGGAAATAGCCGTCAGGAATTAGAGACAAAAAGTGTAGAAGATTTAAATTACTTTGAGCAGGAATGTCAGAAAATAAAACTAACAATTACATAAATAAAGGCAGGAGGAATAGTGTTTGGAAACAGAAATCTTTGAAAACCACTACGAGATCCTATTATAAAATTTAAAAATTGGCGTGTTAAAATAAAGAAAAAATTTAAAAAATTAGGAGTACAAACTGATGAACTGCTCACAATCATAAACCACATACAATACATTGGAGAGAAGGTAACAAAATTGGTGTATGAGCTCATGATAGTAGGAATCATAAAGAATAACATCGGAATAGAACAACTAAATCAAATATATATGAGAGTAGTGGTTCCATAGCTAACTTACTGCAGCACAGTATGACATGCGAGGAGTAAATTGAAATATATGAATCGAAAATTAAGACAATGCCAGCGAATAAGTTTAGTAAACTGGAGTGGTACATATAAAAGTGTATCAACAAATGTTTTCAAGAACTACTAGGAGTCCTTCCAATCGATCTTGCAATCGACAAGCATGTGTTACGATACACAGTAAGACAGAAACGAATAGCATAAATAGGCAACAACAAAATAACAGGACACGAAAAGGGATGGAAAAGTATAATAACACGTGAATTAGTGAAATGTTGGAATATACGTTGAGACAAAGCAATAGATGGACGAACAACACACCAATTTATAAGGAATGTATTATTCAGTTACGCAGACAGGAAATGGTTTAAAACAAGTCAACGGTTGTTGGAAGTAATGATAGGACACGGAGACTTTAACACCTATTGGAAAGAAAGGAACCAACGTACGTTAAAGAAATGTATATATGACCAGGATTATGAAACAAGAGACCATGTATTGTAGATTGTATCATAACAGGGCAAGAAAGGGGCAACTGGATAAGCCAGTTAAAAAGAAGAGGTGTATTTGAAATTAACAATGAGACGAAGTACATCGAGACAAAAGAAGTATACAAAGAATTCGAGGAATTCTTAATGAAGATACTTCGCATACGAAAAGTATATAAAGCTAGATAAAGATACGTTCCATACTTCCTCGTGGTGGGGACGGACACACAAGTGGGACAATACTTATGTCTAAAGTGGAACAGCTGTTTCAATAAAGTGGCGAAAAAATAAAGGAAATTGAATAGAAAAATAAAAATTGAAAGAAGAGAGACAAAAAGGACATAAAAGAAAAGGAAGAGAAAGTAAAAATGAGAAGACAATAAACCCAGGTAATGACTATATAGTCGAGAAACTGAGATCAAATTGAATGAAACAACCGACTTTTGAGAAAGAGACACCTCCAGATATAAAGTGGACAGTGGACAAGTTACACCAGAGCAACCAAAACAGAAACAGTACAGACCAAAGTGGTCGGAAGATGGTAAACAAACTTTCTCGGAAAGAATGAAAGATTATTGGAACAACAAGATGAACTAAAGGAAAAGATGATTGAGTAATTTACTTAACGTCTTCTATTCAATGAGATAATTCGTTAATAATTATAGTAATATATAATATTCGTTAATAATAATAGTATATCGATAAAAAAATTACCAAGATAAATGTAGTTTTACACAAACATAGAACCAGAGAAATATGCCTATGTGGGGACTTCAACCAGCGATCGACTCTTTGGGGTGATCGGGTCAATACTAGGCGAGGAAGAATGATCGAGAAGATGATTTTCGAAAATGATTTGACATTGTTAAATACATATGGAATAGAGACTTTTAGTTCAGAAAATAGTATGTTGATTATCGATTTAACATTTCAAAACAGAACTAGGTACACGGCGGCAACCTGTTGGAGAGTAAGTAAAAAGGAGAGTAAGTATAAAGGATTGGGGTGATGATCACACAATACAATTCTCGATAGGAAAGATACAGCAGATTTATGATTAAACAAGAGCAGATAAAATACAGGAGGTTTAACTGGAATAAAAGTGTAAAGGATAAAAAAGCAACAACTATTCATACGTGTGATATACGGCAGGAGAACATATATAAACGAATAGAACTGTTGCAGAAGGATATAATAATGGTTGTCGAACCATATTGCAAAAAGAAAATGTCTGGATAGCGCCTTGGCAAGCCATGGCGGAGCAAAGAGATAAATGATGCGAAGAAAAGGGCGTAGAGGTATTTAATTGCTCATTACTTGATACAGAAAGAAAAGAATGATTGTCTGTTTTGAAAAAGCAAGGATATGTTTGGGCCACATAGGGAAAATTGATCTGTAATAAAATATTATTTGAGGCTTTGAATAAGTATGCCAGTAAAGTAATGGCAATAAGTATGATTTATGAGAGAGCTAGATAGTAGGAAGGTTCTTACCTCCACGGGGTAGGCATGGAAACTCCTTTGGCACGACCAGAGGAGGCGTAATAGAACCAGCCACACCCATGGCAAGAACAATATATGGAAGGTAAGATACATGTTAAAAAACACTGACCAGGAATGCATACAGTAACGTTGGCCATAGCATTCCCGAATTTTTCCACGAAACGCTTCACTTTCCATACGGTGACTTTCAGATAAATACTTTACGACATTTAATTGAAAATACTTATTAGGTATCGGGTAGTCCTTCGCTGCCACCACTGACTTTACATCCGAAAACCAGAAAACTACTAGAACTGGGTATTGTAAACATTTAATATAACTAATAAACTCGCACTAGTCATGATATTAATACAACTAGGAATGTTTATATCAAACACCCAGACATCTCTGAATTACAAGATGTACACTCTTGCACTCTCATGTCCCCGTTTTGCCAGTCAACCTGAGCGTCAAGCTCTGACCACTCGCGCTCAGCAACACTTTCGTTCCCTCTCTACACTCACAGATTCAATTGCCCTCCTACTCGATAGCACTCGTCATTGGTGTTCGAAATTTCATCCGTAAGTGTCCAATGAGACATAAGCTACTACAACTATCTTCTTTTTCACATTGTCAACCACAACAATATCACCTCCTCTGGACCATCTTATGAAATGCACATTTCTTAACGAGGCAGACCAACACCACAATTTCACTTCTCTAATATATTGACTTAAACCTCCTCCGATAGCGTCGCAAAACTCCGTGATGTTACAATACCTTCAACGCCATAAGAACCTCTATTGGAAGATATATGTAAAGCATTGAAAATCCCTGACGTAAGCTAGAAATATCATCACAAACCAGCACCAATCACGACAATAGGTGATTGCACTATCTCGTATGACCAACAAATCCACACCAACCGTGAATTTAAGGAAAATAAACCTTATATTGTCATTAGACATCTGAAAAAGGAAACACGTCTGTTTATTGTAAATATTGTAAGAGAATTAAATTTAAATAAGGAAAATCCCGAGACGCCAGTGACAGCCTTTGATCTGCTGAAACAAAAATTGTCCGCATATTCGATGCGACTACATCGTCATCGCAAAAGTTACAGGAGAAAAGCCAATAGAATGTTGAATGAAAATCAACGTCGTTTCTTTAGAAAGATTCAGGATGAACACGATCAAACAGAAAAAGAGTCTTCCATAGAAAAACAAAAGTTCGCCAGTACCGGAGCAATATTTGGAAGAATAATGGTGGTCACAATGTTTGTGCACTAAGGGTGCACAAAATATCCGAAAGATACAATCAAGTTCAAGCCATGGAGTTTCACGAAGTGTCTGCTGATGAGATCAAGCAAGCAATAATGCGAACTCACAGTTTGAAGGCACCTGGCTCAGATGGAATTCAGAATTACTGACTGAAGAAATGTACACCCATCCACCAACATATAGCACATCTCTTCACATTCTATATGATGAATTCTGAGAGGACCCCTTCCTTTGTTACAACTGGAAGTACTCATCTGCTGGCGAAGAAAGGCAACCTTGATGAACCAACAAAATATAGGCCTATCATGTGCTTACCAACTCCCTATAAAATCATGACATGTGTAATCACCAATAAGATTGAGAAGCATCTCTGTGAGGATAACATCATCGCAGAAGACCAGAAAGGATGTAGGCGATGTGCTCATGGGTGTAAGGAACAACTGTTGATCGACTCAGTTGCGGTTGTAAAGGCATGGAAGAGACAGCGAAACATGTAGACTACATGTATGTGCTATATAGACTACAAAAAAGCCTTCGATTGGGTTCCGCACAGCTGTCTACTGCAGGTGTTGAAGATATACAGGATAGATGAGGTTACATTTAGGGTTTTGGAAGGAGTGATGAAATCCCGGAAAACTAGACTTCAGGTAGGAGACAAATCAGTAGAGGGAGAACTCAAAATAGAAAGAGGAATCTTCCAAGGAGATAGTGCCCTTTGATTCTGCATGGATATGAAACCATTATCACAATTACTCCGAGCGTCTGGATGTGGATTCAAGATCACTGCAAGGGACTCTAATTTCATCCTGAGTCACTTTCCCTACATGGATGACGTTAAACTGTATAGTTCAACGGAATGAGGTATCTCCTGAAGGTTTTAGAAAACTTCCCAGGAGATATAAAAATGAAATTTGGATTGAAAATGCAGATTGGTCATTTTAAGAAAAGGTAAAGTTACACGAGGTAAAGGTTTTTCCACAAAAGATGCTGGAGAAATTCAGTCAATCGAAATAGGTGAAGAGTATAAATACCTCGGATTTGCCCAAACTAGAGAACTTGAACACACAAAAATAAAGAACTACCTTCAGAAGATCTTTAAGACACGAGTAAATAAATTGCTGAGGAGAGGTTGATATGGTATCAACTTGTGCAGAGATGTAAACATTTATGCAACGCCAGTGATTACCTATTCATTCGGAGTAATCAAGTGGAGCGATGCATATCTGCATGATATAGCTCGATCAACCAGAGTTGCATTCACAAAACAAAATGCATGATATCCAAAGTCTGCTAAAGAGAGATTTTACTTACCAAGAGAAAAGGGTGCAAGAGGAATTCTTGATGTACAACAACTGTGCAAGAACACTGTAGTAAAACATCACGACTATTTCTTTACCAAGTTAAATGAAAGTTATCTGCAAAGAACAGTGGTGAAAGCCTATCGAAATTATACACCACTTAACCTCGCATCAAAAGATGAGTTCCCGAGCGTTGTAGAGCGAAATGAGACCCAATTATTAGAGATCTGGAGTAGTAAAGTCATCACAGCTATCGATTCCAGACTTGACACGCATTGACTTTCATGTGTTTCCTTAGCTACTAACATCGTCTCCAAAGTTTGAATTAGATTTAATGTTCAGTTAAATTTTTTAAACTAAGATTCTCGTAATTCATGCATGGAAAACATTTCTACCAGCTAAAAAAAACAGAAGTAGATAGTGAAGCTTCAAATTCTTGGCTCTTAAATGGCAGTCTTTGCTGAGACAGTGGGCAAGCAATTCAGGATCAAATGATTCTGACATTAGAGTACAGGAAATACATCTTAGGTGAGGAAATTCCATCGGATAAGTACAGAAAGTACTCCGCCAATGAAATTATTGACCACATAGTAACCGGTTGCTCAGCGTTAGCCCCGAAATACTACATGGAGAGTCACAATATGGTGCCTACTACTGTACATAAAAACTCGCGGTTGCTCACAATGCACTCAATGAAGTGAATCCAGTGTACATGTACAAACCTGAAGCAGTAATTGAGAATGAAGAAATTGAGTTATATTGGGATAGAGAAGTAAAAACTGATCGGACCATGACTTTCAACAAGCCAGACATAATTGTAATAAAGAAAAGGAGTAAAGAAACCTGTATAATAGACATTTCAATCCCTTTAAGCAACAACATGTCCAAGAAACACGAAGAGAAGGTAACCAAATATTTAGGCCTGACCGCAGAGATACGAGAGATGTGGAATCAAGAAAGAGTCACCGTTATTCCACTTATTATCTCTGCTACTGGAGTCATCCCCGAGAAACGCCATGAAGGGTTAAGGCAGTTGGGATTGCATCCCAGTACCTACAAAGAAATGTAGAAATATGTGGTGTTAGATACATGCTCTATAGTTCGGAGATTTGTAGACAGTACTATAAACCTTACATAATGCTTGGTGATATATCCGCATTATGTATTATTTAACCAGTGAAAACTGAGGTTCAATTAAATAATAATAGTAATAATAAACATTTTGTCAGATCCGCATTTCGTTCAGGTTAAGGTTGTTGGTTGTTGATTCATGACTGACTGGAGAAGATTCTAACACACCGAATCACAAAGAGACTTCAATCAATTTCGATTAAAGCGGATTTTATTGGTGTTATGGTGTGAATTTGAATGGTGGAATTCAAAGCTGAATCTTGGTGAGACAGATTCACCTTGATTTTTAACTGACCTTATTTCTTTTAGTGTGAAAGGATCCTAAAATGTGACATTCTATTGATTGTTTTATTACTTGTGCAAAATGTCAATGTGGTTGAGTTAGTTCTCACGTCCATTGAAAGTGGAAGGCAGCAAACGGATACATAATTTTCAAAATATCCTGGGGAAAGAGAATTTTTATCCTTTCAAGTACGGAAGACATACCTATACTCTAATACCGCATGTGGGTTTTACAGAGAAAAATAAGAAGTGGTTTGACCTAAGAAGATAAATGAAATGTCATCAAGGCGTGGTTATGTGGTTGCTTTTGTACAGATATTGTATAAGTTATGAGTAGTGTATGTTAATGAGATCCAGGTGAAGAAAAAATGCACCATGTGCCATAGGACAGCGTCGAGAACGGCAAAAATAGAGGAAGCTTATCTGAAAGAAATGAGAATTGAAGAACACGCAGGGATAATGAAGAGCTTGAGATATGGTAAACGAAAGAAACCAACATTTGCGGTAAAGAAGTATGTCGTATATACTTGTATCTCACAATGACATGGGAATCAAATAACAGGAATGAAGTGATAGATGCGTGAACGTCCTCGAGACAGGAGACTCAACGACGGCGCCTCTGCCAACGCGAGCAACGAAACAAAACAAGAGAAAGAACATTACCAAAAATAATGAGAATTATCAGAAGATGTAAATACGAAAAATGACTTTTTGAAAGTTAATGTAACACAAGTTTAATGTCATGTAATGTCATCCTATGGAGACATGTAATCAGAAATGTATTATAAAAAATCACACCTTTCAGAATACAAGTATATTTTTTATGTTATTTTATATAATTTTACAAAAACGGAAGCTTTACACGATCCCCTCGTCATCATCTGATCTTCCCACCTCAAAAAATTCTAATTTATTGTTATAATGAACTTCTAATTTATTGTTATTCTACAACCCATTTTTTCCCAAGTAACTTTTTTAATATTGAAGGCAGGTTTCTTGCAGTACTAAAGGAACGCAATATTTCATTCCAAACATAAAAAAAGTAAAAAGATCCATTCATACGATACAATTACACGCAATAATTCGGACAAAAGAACTTTCTCCAATCAGAGTGGGTTTTTTTTTTTAGTTGTTTGGATCATTCGTCGGTTTTTGAAGGAATCGAACGTTTTCCCGCGTTTCAGAGGACAAACATTCACTTTGGGACTTCGACTCATTTATTCATCTTTAGTGCGATGCCAATGGAAAAGGCGTTCAGCATTCTTTATTCAATTATGATCATTTTTATTGTAAGAAAAGTCATCCGTAATTTACGGAGCACGAATACCCATAAATGTAATATATACAAGTATAAGACTAGTTTAAAAAACCTCGATAGATTTGCATCAACTTCGGTCATGCTTCCATGAGCTTATTACATTTGCATACGTTTCCCCTTTCCTCAAAATTACTTCCACAAAATATACATAATTAAATATATTATAGCACATTAGTTAGCACGGAAATTTTGAAAATAAAGCAACTCTGTCTTCTATAAATTAACATTTTTCAGATAATGAAAATATGGAAAAAGCACACAAATGTCACTCTTTTAATTGAAGAAATATTTAATACATTATTTTTAGTATTACACCATTATTTCTTGCCAGTTGTTTAATAACATGTTTTGTCGTTGTAGCCTTTCGAAAGCCACGTAAAATAAAGTGAGACATTTAGTCTTTTGGTAACTTCACTAGCGCTTCTATTAAGTACACTTATGCAGCTTCTATTTCCTTCAACGTTTCGAAGCACTTCACGTTGTCCTGCCTTCCTTTCCCTGAAAATTAAACATCGTGTGAGAGAAAAAAAACTCAGTGCTCAGAGCCTTTGCCTTTGCCTTTGCCTTAACACGTATAAAAAAACACGCGAAGCGGAAAGAACAAAGACGTAGCGTCGAGCGCTGGTGCTGCCCGGAGGTAAATCAACAGCATTTACTCACGAATCGGAAATGGAAGAAGCCTGAAGCGCAAAGAAAAACAAAATAGGGGCGTAAAGAAATCTAAAACAGTTCCTGGGAGAAATATATGTCTCCGTGGGCTTTGCTTACAATTGGAGAAAATACGAAATACGGAATGCGCGATAACACATTTTGGTTGTGAGTTATTTTCTTGTGTTTGCGCAAAAAAGGAGGGAGTAAAGTCCGGATTCAACACGATTTAGAGAACGAATATTTGGAGAATATAGAAGAATTTCAAGAGAGAACTAAACTTAAAAAAATCAGGATTAACCTAAGCAGTCTTTAACGTACCTACGCAATGAAAATAAAATTTAGTTTTCAATGTATAATATAATTCTGGCAATGAGGTACAAATACACACACTATTTGTAAAATGAATATTTTAAGTGTTTTGGTCTTTGTTTGGTATGAAAATTTACATTATCAGATGCATACTTAGCAAAAATAGGTGAAATTTTCTTTGTCTAAACGAGAGTGATCTATTTTCCACCCTTCACATGCAAACAGAAATTCACGCGTTTTACGTGAAAGCGTTGTGTGCATAACACCCGAACATTGAGAAGGGTGCCATCAAGGGATATGAGCAGAGAGTGCTATTTCTTTGTAGATATCACAAAATTTAAGTATTTTATCTACTGTTGCAATTTTTTAAATGTATTTCTTGACCTATGTCGCTAGACCACCTTGTCATTAGTCATTACAAGGCTATTAAAATCACTTATCTTCATATTACATTTCTTCTCATGTGTACACAAGTAATATTTTCGTGTTTTTTTAGATGATTCTTTTACGTAATGTTCGTGTCTTCCGTATATTGGTCTCGGAGATCGCCATATTTGTTGTCTCGCATTCTGTGGAGTCTCGCTTTTCAAGATATCTCGTATCATTCCAATTATTGTTACGTATTCTAGATATTTGGTGAAATTTTCTTCGTGTTTAGTTAATATTTATTTCTGCTTTATATCTCAGATATCTTTCTGTTTAATGTAATTAATATATATTCTTTAAGTTCTTTTCAATATGTATCGCAATTCCACAGTAAGTGATTGGTCGAATCATCATTCCTTACCTTGCGTTTGCTTCGCGACCAATCCGCTGTGGGTATGTATTAAAATTTCCGTGCCCAGTTAGAAAATCGTTTACATATGGATTTGTAGAAGCCGTTGCCACATAACTTCTACATATTACATAAACATTGGTGCATAAACGCTCCATGAATCCGGAGAGCGCATACGACCCAGAGAGCGCATACAACCATGTGCGCGTGTCTAAATCCAGCGTATCGCGAATGTGATGAACAAATGATGCTCTCAACAACCGTCGCCAAGAGAGATACACTGTTGATTTCAACGTCAGAATGCAGAAAGTCTCAGCTCAACTAGCGTTGGAGTAACTTTACGTCTCCGCTTTCAACGTGTCCAAGCGACTTCAGTCTCGGTGCAGTTCGCGTACGAGCGCCCCGCTATGCTCACGCGCATAATGAACAGTGAATCTACAGTGAATCGCAAGCTTCTGCGACGTTTTCCGTCTGCGACTTAGTGATCAAGATTTTACTGCTATCACCGAACCCGTGAGATACGACAGAGAACGATTTAAAACTCTCTTCCAGGAACATATCTGACAAATTATTCGCTGCCTTACTGCTGTGGGGAACATTACTTTTCGCTTTGCTCTATACATCGAACAGAAATACTACGAGCATTTTCATTATTCAGCTTCGTACTTCTATGTTAGGTATACTTCAGCTAAACAAGCAATCAGTTCCCAGCTATATGTTTAACCAGAATAAAGACTTGTCATATTTCCTGAAACTCCTTTGTATATTTATTTGGAAAGTGGATATTCCCCGCCCCCCATAGATTGGACGAAAAACATTTCTTTATTGCGTTGACGATACATCTCCTTAGGTATGTACTCATGAGTCTTGCATTTACCGTGTTGTCCCACCTGGTTTGTCATGTATTTAGTAGCAATTTTTTGTTCAAGTCATTGTAATTAGCTTGTATTTCTTCTCCATTTAGGGTCAATGTTCCGCTTTTCTTCATCCCCCTATGTAGTTTTATATTTTGTACTCTAATATCGGTACATGACCTCCAACGCTTCACTGGAGATTGTACCATATCTTCCAATAATTTAACTTGAACACATTCCCTGAATTTGTTTAAATTTTTTCTTGTATTTCGCAAGACCCATCTAATGACCCCCAATGCTACACTTACATTTATTAAAGCCCCTTTGTTCAACGTCACCAAATCCATATTTTTATGTTAAATTTATTTATACCCGAAGTAGATTGGAATATAGACTTTTACATTTTGAACTACGGGTTCTATTTGGTATTGAAATACAATTTTTTCATTCATAAAAATCCCCAAATATCTATTTTTTATCAGATTTAATGAAAATGTGTGAAACAGTCGGGGAAACAAATTGAACCCTACGAGCGACGCTGTGGCGCAGACACTGTCTATGATGAATATGACGATAGTTAAAATTTTCGTGGGAAACGTAAACAAAGTCCCCGCCGAAGTCCCAAACCTCGGTGTAAAAAAAACACCTTCAGTTTGGACACTCATAACCTCATTGAGAAGAAAATATTTTCAAAAATCCAACTTGCTTATACTTGCGTTCTATTCTAAAATAACTTGCTTATGTTGAAATGGATAAGTAAGTATTTATTTACAAATATGAAATATCTTCTAGTATAATCCCTCACATGTCCTGATTTTGATTATTATGATGTAGTTTATAATGACGTAAACTGCTTACAAGCAGCTACACTTCAGATAACACAAAACACTTGTGTTTAGTATATTTATGATCTCAGAAAGTTTGATCACATATTCATATATTACGATGAAAATGACTTACTACGCCTCCACAGTTGACGCAACAAACATCTCCTCACTCTATAATCCAACATTATTCATTTTCAAACACCACTATCCCTGTTGATTAAATTTCATTTTCTCAACACATCCAAACTAAAAGAATATCATTTATTACAGATATCACAACACAAAACAAACTATGCCCACAATTTTATCACATTGAGTGTGATTAGGGAATGGAACGAACTTCCAGAGGGTATTAGAAGCTGCACTTCACTCAATCAGTTTACAGCGAGAGCAAATTCTTATCATTTGAAATGTCAGAGAAGAAGTCGTACTACTCAGAACAGATTAGCTCTTCCAGTTTAAAAATATACAAACAGCATAGTTTTGCTAACCTATTTGTATTAATGTTAGGTACATGAGTTTATGCGTATTTGAGTACTATTTTCAATATCAAGGAAATGCCAGGTTAGCAATATATTTTAATAGTGTATATGGTAAAATATTATATTAATTCATAAATAAAATAGGTCAACACAGCACATTTTGCATAAAATTGTACGATGTATTTTCAATCATGTGTAAGACAAAATTTGTAAGTATTAAGAAAATTCTATGTTTCAACCATGTGTCCTTAACTTGTATCATATCTGACAGAGGCCTTTGACCCCACCCTACTAATGAAGGTCTCATCTTGGTTTCCCCTGACCCGTAATGTAAACAACGTGGTGAAAAATTAAAACTAGAGTCAAATATCACATATTAACTGCACTGTGAATATTTATAGTATTTTCATTATAGTCATTTTAAGTTTTTACTGTAACTTGATGATTAATTGTATTAATGACATTAAGTAACTTTGCTTTGCTTTTTTGAATAATATTGTAATTTTATTTNAAAGTAATTTTGAATAATATTGTAATTTTATTTATTATTGTAATTTCGAGTATTATTGTAATTTTAAATACTATTGTAAATTCGACTTATTTTTGTGTGTTATCATCTGTACATGGTTTGATGGAAGAACAGACCAGATGGTCTGAGCCAAACTGAACAAATATTTTATATTCGAATTTTGTTTGATTTCTCCGTGGGAAACGGGCATACCACTCTGTCATCTGTTACATTATCACGGAGGAGGACCTCGGCAGGCGGTGAAAACGCTCCTAGCCAATCCAAATAGATCAAGTACTAGGTAGGCGGATGTATCGCGAGATGCCAAGAGAGATGGTAGTCGAAAGATAATCATGATCAGAGTAGAGATAAACTCGAGAAAAACCGATTGATTAGAAAAAAGATATCAGATGAGAACGGTTGTCAGTTGACAGAAGAGTTTCAGTCGGGTCAGTTAGTTAATGATAGACCCGAATAAGATCAGTGACATTTGTAACTCGTGAGAAGTCAAGTAATGATTAAAGTTTCTAAAATCTTAACGGCGAGTGTAATGTCAAGAGTAGATAGTCTTCATGCATTAACGCGTACCACTCAGATCATTTCATGAAAATACTCGAGTGAAGTTACAAACTCGAGTGTAGTGGATAAAGACATTTAAGGTCTAACTACAGGATTATAATAACATCAAAACCGCATAAAAAACCATTATACGTAATGTTCACTTAGTGTGTTATTAAATCATACAGCCATAACATTTTGATACTGGAAACTGCTATTTGCTTTTGACTTACATTGCTGGATTATTGGAAATATTTATTGCGTTTTTTTTATCTGATTGCAGTTATAACTTGTTTAAATAATAATTCAAAATTAAGAATTGATCATTTTAAGTCAGGAATTTCAAAATCAATGTTAAATATTCAAATTTCTTTCAAACAAATTATTTGTATTGCGTGGCATTATTAGTTACTTTCAACTAAACTATTTGATTTCTTCTTTATTACTACAACAATTTTGAATATTATTAATCGTCTTAACCTATTTAATTATACTCGGCCGGTGAATAGCAACATTTCGGACGTTCTCTTTCAACGTCGGTCTTCATGCATCGGGCTGTGATCCGAACCAGGGTACTTTGATTCTTCAAGGTGAGGACGCTACCTCTGGGCTACTGGAACCCTTGTTCTTAAGCCTCAGTTGATTTGCAGTCCGTAAGTATGTCTGTTCTGCGCCAAACTTGATTATAGTCAATTTCGGTTACAAAATCTTGTAGATCTTTCTTAGAGTTCCACTTTACTGGATAGTGAAGATATTCTGAACCGATGGCGATATATGCCTTCCCATAAGGTGGTACGGTTAGTTCTCTCTCTCATTTTCTTAGCTGTCCCGCTGTCCACCGAGCTCTTGGCGTAAATTCCTGTGGAAATATCATATCGTTATCTCGGATTCTGTATAGGAACTTGGTTTCGTGCCTTGGCCAATTGCTGTTTATTTCCTTTCATACGTTCGGAATGAATTTAAGATTCGAGGTTTATACCGGGTTCTGTTCTTCTCTGTATGACTTTCTTGACTGTTAAATATACGAAAATTAGTTTATTGTCCTTCACATGGACATCCGCAGTTTGTAACTGTTTTTATTTACAGTAAAGTTATGATTAAACAGGTTAATAGATGGACAACGTCCAAAATAGTTGTACTAAAGATGAAATTTTAGTATGATCAAGAAAGTCATACAGAACAAAACTAAAGCTTTTTAAATTAAAAAAAAACAATTTGATGTTCTTCGTATATTAATTTAATGTTGAGTCTTTTAATGCATTATCAGCAAAGTGAGTTTCAAAGGTAATATTTTGATGTTGTATAAATGGTTGTAGGAAGTAGTTTTGAGAAATCGGTGTCTGCTTTCATGGAGGTGGGAGAACATGAGATGTAAGTTTAATGAATAAGGTTTTTAATCCAGACCTAATGATGACTAACATAAATTGTCAAATCTTTGTCGTGATAAAATATTTGAAGTTTTTATTTCTTGCCAGACTGCAATATCCTGGTTATCTATATACCAAAGAACATCAAATGTCATTACTACTTATGATTCGAAAAAATCTTGTGGCTCATATAAAAATAACCGATTACATCAAGGACACGTTCAAATAACGGCTTTTTACGAAATATGGAATATCTTTTTTGTTTTATGAAATACAACTTTATTGGTATTATTTTAATATCATAACAATTAGAGAACATTTTTATTTCTTATCTTAGGAGTGTGCTGATATGTTAAATTCGCCTCTGTCTGAAAAACCTTCGATTGGAATTGATGGGATAGATCCTTGCTTGCTTCCGGGAATAAATTAGTTTATTGTCATTCACGTGGTCATACACAGTTTGTGAATCTTTTTTGACAAAATTTATAATTATTATAAATTGTATTTAATAACTCATTACAGGTTTAAAAAGTTCTTTGAATGAGGTTAGCATATTATCAAGAGTGGACACAATCAATGGACATAAGGTCTCAACATTACAAGGGTGTACATTCCACTGATCACGGGAAAATAATGTGTGCAATAATAAAAGAGATAAAAGCGTCAATAGGTAGTACATGAAGCATAAGTATTGAAGAAAATTTGCATAAGGACAAGGAGTATAAAACATGGTAATACCTGTAAGGAACATCATAAGAAATTTATAAACTCCGACCTTGTGCATACGAAGAGAACCACTAAGAGGCAAAAAGAGAAATAACAGCAATAAACCACGAGATAAGTGTATTCATTGTTCTACATATGCAAATAAGACCCTTCCCTCTCTACAAGAACATCAGTTCTTGTCAACATGTTAGCGTAACCTAAGTAAAGAGGCCGGTATTTGTGGTATGTTATTTTTATTGTTTGGTAACTCTTCAAAACAAATTTCTCGTTCTTACGGTTAGGATTACGATGTTTTGCGGTATTTTATAATCTCGAAGAGTTGACGCGCCATTTATCGGCTATTTTTTTTATAGCATGTTGCTGAATATCGGACGTTGCACGGTACATATTCTATTAAAGGAAGGAGTGATTCTTAAATTTATCGCACGCTAAATTCAAGTTTTAAAAGAGATGTATAACAGATTTTTTGTTACCAGTCTGGGTTTCTTTTCAAAGAAGAATTTTTTTTCTTCTCTGAATCGAAAAACAAAGTATCGAAAGGTGATCTTCTCTACTTCACCTAACTGTAACCAAGTTAAGCGCAATATACCGATGAATCAATGTAAACTTGATTGTCGATACCTCATTCGTTGCCACGTCTCGCAAGACTGCCGACGAACAACGTCTTGCGAACATGTTAATAAACTTCGTCATCACAAGTGAATATTTCCTTATCTATCGATCATCTATAGCTCTACTACAACTTAGAAAACTCTTCATAAACTTTATTGACAAATGAGCAGTTGCAAACCGCGTATGACCACGCGAGGAACAATAAAATATGTTTCTCTCCGGAAACAAGCAAGGGACCATCCTATAATTCCGATCAAGGGTCCATAGGCAGTGGCGGATTTAATACTTATATTTTTATAAATTACATATTATTATCAATTTATTACTCCAAAATCAATCGTAGATATAATGTGTAGTCAAAATTCGGGATTAATTAAATGACATTTCCACTTATGGAAAATCTGCCACTACCAGGAAAACCAGAGAAAACTCGGGCCAGGATGGGAAAACGCCAGCATGGGATGGTTTTAAATCAGAAGAATCAATTCCATTAGTGATTGGAAACGTAATAGAATCTCTAATTTGAAGTTCGGTGGCAGTAATTTGACAATTTCTTTTTCTAATTTTATTAGTAGGATATTTCCATTGGTTTTATTACTCTGTAGTGGCAGAAATATGTTTAAAACATCTCATTTCCGTTACTTGATAATTACCGTTCAGCAATTAAAACTAAGAACATTGACATACCCGTTTTCATTACCTAAAACGCATCGTTACAAGAATAGGTACATCCTGGATATTTTCATTTGTGAGTGTAATCCGTGTTTTTTTTACATCTGAGTTGGAAATCCGATTCAAATTCTTATTTCATTACGTTTACAGCTTTTTCCGTCTTTAACAAAATTCTATATCGACAATCCAAAATCATAACTCATCATTTTCAGTTTCCCTTGAAAGATTTTCCAAAGTACAATATTAGGCAACCGCGCATCTATAGTGTAGACTACAATATCAAATCACAAATAAAAATTTCCACCAAGCAAATTTATTAAAAGAAATTGTATTATTTATTTTATGCCTTTTGGCAAAAGGAGGTTCAGGTCATGAGGTCTTCAGGCTCTTCCACCTAACCGTTGGACTTGAGTAAGGGTATTGGGAAGAAGAGATGTTGTGTTACCGGGGAACTCAAGGTACCAAACCGACATTTGTCTGGAGTAGGTGAGTGAAACCCCAGCTGAAAACCTCACCTGGTTCGGCGGAGCAGGTTTAGAACCCACGCTCTCCCGCTCAGCGGAGACGAGGAAGCGAAGACGCTACCGCTAGAGCACCGTTGTGTGTTCGGTATCGCTTTAACGTAATTGAACTTCTTTACACTTTTCTTTCACTCGTTTTACTCTGCTTAATCAATATGATAGGGAAATTCACAAATTTTGAAACTATCGGAAACTATTCATAATTTTCGGCTATAGAAAAAAGGTTTTTCTTTTTTAATGTCCCTATATTTTATCATTTTTGTACAATACTCACAATGCATCTGAAGAATTTTAGGTGATTTCATCAAGAACTGTGTTTTATTGTGATGTCAAAGATTCCGCGAATTCACCTTAATTATAATAGATACCATTCCTCCATGATCTTAAATGTACACCCTCCATTTTCTATCGAGAACTTTAGGCTTGGGGAAATTTTTGTCACTCTGTTTAATACGTTGACCGTATTAAAAACATATTAGATAATTATTTTCCTCGCCGGTTCACTCATTTTCGGGTATTTTGAACATATTCTCGAAGTCACGTTTTGAGAATATTTTATCTTAAGAAAGGTTCATGAACGCATTGTGTTTATTAGTTTATTGTATATTAGTCGCAGTAAATTTCTTTATAGTTCACAACGTGTTCATAGGTAGTTTGTAAGGGCTCTTTTCACAAGTAATTAATAATTTATATATTTTTGTCAGTCTAAGTGGCTTGATGTTGGTACAGAGTTTGCAGTCAATGCAACCAACGCTTTTATATCTCCATAAGAGTAATAATATTCGTACCTCGCGTTATATTGGCAGAACATTCGAATTCCTGAAAGCTTAAATTCATCGCCAAGCTCGGACAGCAATTCAATTCACGTCGTCCTGTGGCGCTATTCTGTTCTTTCTCCGTCGAACGTGTGGAACGAATGTGTCTTTGTTTGTATTATTTCTTTATAGCAAATAGTCGCTTTAGTGATTGTTAATATTTATTCGGATCTCACTTATATTAATAGGAGTTGACAATATGTGTCAGAAAGCCGTATTGCATAATTCGTCGCAAAGTAACATGAAATGGAGAATATTGCATTCCTAGTTGTGAGTGAATAGTGGAAACCAAATAGTTTTTCATGCGGAAAGAAACGGAATCCGGAAGTAAGTCTGTGATTGCGTCGTGCTCACTTCGTGCACATCGCTTGCTCCTCATCCCCACGTCGCCGCTGTCACCTCGGTCGGGGCGCCGCAGGAGGAGCCCTAATTAAAAGGTACTGTAGGAGGTCAAAGGGCAGAGCTCAGGGACGGAGGGCGGGAGGGAGGGTCGGTGACGACAGCGCAGAGGAGAATGAAAATGTTCTCGGACTAATTTAAAGTTTAATTTAAAGCTCAAGAAGTCACGCTCACAGAGAAATCGGCCAAGTTTCTTCACGGGAGAATGACTCGTCAGCACATTTTCTCCGACTTCTACTTCCGACAGAGGGGGAAAGAGAGTTCAGCTACTCAGTCTCTTGGAGAGAATAATCCTCCATTCTCATACGAATAGGGAATGTGATACGTATTTTACTTACGATTCTCACTCACACGTGATATACTTTAAATCCATTGACTTAAAAAACTTATTAAAAAGTTATAGTTTATATCGTGTTCCAAGGAGCAAACATCTATCAAGTGATCATTATTAATCCAATGTGAGGTAACTGCACTTTGTTTAACTAATTTTAAATTTCATTTGTGCACCTGGATTATAGTTTTTAACCCTCTCTTTGTTTGACCTAGCATTACAATCTTTGTGAGCTCTTCACAAAATATACGTATTACTCGTCTATAGAAAGTCGTATGTCTTTAAATATTTATTTAATTAAGTTCGTATATTTTAATTAATGCGTCATTGTACAAATACAAATATATAAAATTGCAATATACGTCTTAATAATATACATCTTCGTCTGTATGGGATGGGATGTGGTTGACTATCCATTTCACACATGACAATGATTAACTTGAGAAATGTTTATGTTAGAAAACGTTCTTATTTCTTAGGTAATGTACAATTTATATCCAATTTTATCAATTTCTAATGGGTTATACACAAATACAGTTAAATAATTGTATCAAATAAAGAATTATTGTCACATAGCTCAAACAAAACCCTGTTTGTGCTTCCAAAATTTTTCTTTTATGATTTATAATTTTAATATGTTCTGGTTATAAATTTATTGCAATTTTGGCCATGTACAGAATAGTTTTTAAATATTGTTAATTTAGATTTAGGTTAATACCATTGCATTATTTGTAGCTCGTACACTCCTTTCTTTTAGGAATGATACAAAAATCATATTCTCCGAAGTGTTATCCCGAATCAAATCAATTCAGATTAATCATGTTACGTGGAATGAAAATGGGAGACGGGACCGGGGTTCGAACACGGGACCTTGAGCTCAGCGCGCTCATGCGCCTACCGACTGCACCATCCCGTTTGCCACCCGGTCCCGTCTCCCATTTTCATTCGACGTAACATGATTAATCTGTTACCTGGCGGTGAGGTTCACCGCAATCTAAGAGATTTCTATGTTTGTGAACCAAATCAATTCAGTTGAATTGGAAAGGACTTGACTGAAACATTGCTGAAAGCTTGGCGGGGCTGAGGGCACATTTACATACGTTTAAGCCGTGTGCTGCTGGGTGTGCCGTGGACTGGAATACACAATCAAAGAACTGTCCTATATATTACTGAGGTGTTTCTCTCTATTTTGTATTAAACCATTACTATTACTTTTCACAAGAATTGCAAAAAAGATAGAAAGCGATAAAAATGAGATAAAAGAGAAATAAATATTGAATCTAAAAGAAATTAGATAAAATATTTGTCCAGTACCGCTAGGAACCACGGATAACCAGCGGACAGGAAAAAGGAGAACAATACGTATTTTGATATAAATAAAAATTTTATTTCATATTTATGTCCTTTTGTTTCCTTCTTCCTCTTTCCTTATTCATCTTTCGAGTATATTGAAACATAGTTGGGAAATGGCATCAAAATCTTATAATTAATAATCAAAAATCGTCCAAATAAAGCAGACTAATTTCTTCACAAAATGTCTATTTAATGAACAAATTTAGAAAGTCGAATAACAATATCACACGACGTTTTAAAATCGTCTGATATTATCTTCAGGTGTACAATTACAAAAACATTACAAAACGTGTGAACCCATGGCATGAAAAGAATTTTTTCTTTAAACTGACTTTTTGTGGAAACATTAGTCTGCTTACTTCGGTCGATTAATTTTTTTCTTCTTGGGGTTTTAGGGTTCGCCAACGAGAAAGTCTCGGTCGATTAATAATTCTCAACATTGCGTAATCTTAACATTCTTATAACACTTCTTTTGTCACGACTAAGGAACCTTTTCAGGAGTTGTACCGCTGTTGAAACCCCCTTCTTTTGTAAGATGGTGGGGAATGGTAGAGGACACAGTTGTGTTCTTATACATTGAAGGCAGAATCAGAGACCAATACGTCTCGCATAGTTAGGAAACATATTTGTGCTAAGAAATATGTTTAAAACATAATCTCATATTTTACATACGAAAATTGGAAACTGCCTCCATTTAATTAATCAAATCTGTAGATAACAAAATCCTGTAAACAAATTTAAAAGCATTGTGCAATTAATCAACTCACTACCAAATTTATATAAAATACTGGTGAATGTAATAGGCTTTTTTCGAGTGGAATGGTTGAATTCCTGAATCATATTTTATATTAAACTGCATTCATTTCGCAAAATCGCTTGGTATTGTTTTCTCTCGGACAGAGAGCTGCTAGGAGTTGCTAGTTTTGCACAAATTCCTCATTCATTCACTTCCATGTTTATGAGTGTTTATTCGATAGTCAGCTTTAGTATTGACTTTGCGGTGGCCCAAATTTATCAATTCACTGCAATTGTGATTTATTTACTCCGCCTGTTTCGGATGGACATGGAATGGGTTCTGGGAAAGCATATCAATGCTATTTAGAGTTTGAGGGATACGAGAAAAATTAGAGGAATGTTTCTTACCCAAAAAAGGAGCGGAAAACTCGTTACACTTCATTTTAATTTATAAACTCCATTTATATCAAAGATATTTATGTCACAAAGATATATGTTTTGGAACATTTCTTTTGCATTTTTCTTATTTCAGATTTTTTTTGTCATTTAATATAAAGTTAGAAAATCTGCACACGTATGTAAAAGAGAGGCAGTGTTTCACTAATTACGGATAAATATCACATTACTATTCAATGTTTGTATGCTTATCTATGTTTCTTGATTCGTGTTATCAAAAAACTTTAGGTTTACCTAACATATGTTGGAATAGAATTAAATCAATTTATTTCATAGATTTTCGATCGTCCTCAACTGTTCTGGACATGCTGTCGCACATATTCCATCAACTCTCTAGTATTTTCCAATATCAAATCGGAATCACGTAATACGATGGTCATTTTTTAAGTAAGAATTGTTAGCGCATCATGTCCGCATAGCTTTTCACGAGACCTCTGTTCCAGGTTGGCCACACTCATACAGTACCCTTGTTGTGTAATACTGCTTTGTTTGTCGTCGTGACGATAATGAATCCCACCAATTGTGAAATGTGATCTATAATTCGGTTTTTAAACATGAGAAAAGTTCGGTCCTGCTGAAGTTCACTGGCAACTTGTTGAAGTTTATGGGGAGGTGTAAAGAATGATCCAAATGTGCGTAAGTGGTGCAAACTACTTAATGAAGGAAGGGAAAATGTTCATAATGATGAATCCTGACTGCCTACTGTCATGAATGAAGAGTTGACACAAAGGGTTGACGAGGAAATTCTCCAAAACAGACGCTTCACTATTGACGAGCTTCACCCCCGATTTAGCACCATCAGACTTTCATATTTTTTCAAAACTTGAGGAATTTCTGGATGTGAAGCGCTAAGAGAATGATTAAGTGTTGGAAGAAGATGTTACTGACTGGTTAAATGGACTTTGATAGATTAGAATAGTTATTTGATGATGTATAAAAAAGCTTCTGCCACGACTTAACAAGTGGTCAGATACATAACAAGTGGTCAGAGACTTATCGGTGACTATGTTGAAAAGAAAAATTATGTACATATTTCTTCCGTGACCCTACACGCGGAGATTATATGTGATAACTTTCTGTCAGGTGAAAATGGCGATCAGCCAGGACTCGAACCCGGGTCTCTTGCATTGATCGCAAGGGTGTTAACCGCTACACCACCGGTTCGTCTTCCACAATTGTACTCCATTTCCACCCAGACCTAAACCCCGGAACGGAAGAAATATGTACTTAACGAACCTTAACATGTAAGTACGTGTGAAAACGGTAATAAAGTGCACACAGCATAGTGTGCCGAGTGGTTCACTTATTTCCTGTATGGGGATGTCTCTCATGACTGCCGGGGTTTAGGTCTGGGTGGAAATGGTGTACAGTTGTGGAAGGCGAACCGGTGGTGTAGTGGTTAACACCCTTGAGATCAATGCAAGAGACCCGGGTTCGAGTCCCGGCTGGCCGCCATATTCACCTGACCGAAAGTTATCAAGAAAAATTATGTTCATATTTTCATTTCTAGTAAATGTTATGTTCATAAATAAAATTTCTCTTATATTATTCTAAAACAGTTCTTACTTAAAAAATGACCTTCGTAGTACAAAGAAGGCCATCTCCTCTAATGTAGGAATATTTCAATGGATAGTGGGGTAAATTCGATACGTTTCCCCATTGATTGAACGAATGAATAAGGTTGTAATTGTATTCTTCAGGGGAATTCGTATAATCAAAGTATAATAGACGCGGTATCATAAGTGAGATCTGTGTTCACTAGAGATAACACGACAATACAATGTGTTTGTGAAGTGATCATGGACCACTCAGCGTCCATGTATTAGGATTACAGTGAATTACGTAACGGATCAGCGACTCAGAAACTGGGTAGGATCATAGGCGTTGGAGCCTCTATTGATCTATCATTTCACGGAAACTGTGGATAAATTTCAGAATGAATGAGGCACTCGCTAATGCATCAATATTTCAAACCTCTCCAAAGCATTTTTGTAGTCACTTATAATTTTTTTTTTTAGTAAAATGCAAATATAATTTGGGAAAAATATATTTATTATTAAATGTGTTCAATAATATTGATATGAAAAATACTTGAGCTTTGTATGTCACAATCCTGAGTGTTTTATGGAACAAGTATTTTTAAATTGCATATTTACAGGAAGCGGATTTTTATTGGTTTGACTTTTTAGCGAACTCTGAATTACCGTAACACTGTAATTGGCGACATTTTAGTTATGAGGTTTATACAGAAATAAACTCTTTAATACAAGTAGATACAGATATGAATACAGCGTGCTAGAATTATTTTGTTATTAGCCTAAGCGCTGATTTTAAGAACCGACCCTCACTTAGGGCACTGCCACCATTTCCGTCGGCATACCTCCCCCTATGCATTTTAACAACGACGTCTCGGACGGTTGCAGGAAACACTCACCTAACTGAACCATTCGGCAACTCTGTCTAGGGGAGCGATGCTACGTCTGCGATTTGTCAACATTATTTGTTGAGTCAGTAAATTTGAACAAATATTGGAAGATGATTCATGTTTTTCAGTCACAAATTCATAAGAGCACAAATAAAACTGACAAATTCACTTTCTTAATTTCTTTTTTCGTTTTATATTTGAATTTATTCATTAATTAATAAGTTGGCACGAGATATGAATTTCTTACTTTTTTATCATTGCGTCCAAGCAAGGTGTCTTGTTTATGTTAACATCATTTATTTTAACTGGCTACTGTTGAACTTGTGAGGGGTGCTGTGTGTTTTCTGTACAATAACGTTTATTGCTATTATTCTTTGGTTTCTTGTTTAGTCCACTGTTTTGTACTTTGTGGAATATATTTACATAACGAAATTAGCATGGTTTGAATTACGGCTTTTTGCTTTACATTTTTTTTTTCCATACTTCATTATTGTAACTTTTCTGTTTACATCTCTATAATTTATTCATAATTAATGGACTTATCCTGTACCTATATTTTTTTATTTAGTATCTTTAATCAAATATTTGTACCTATAATTTTTTATTTGATATCTTTAATTCTACGATATTTTTACTGTTTTTTAGCTTCGTTTTACTTTTTCATATTTATAATTTTCTTTTCTCCTCTTTTTATATTTATTTTTTCTACCTTAACTTGAAAATGGTCAGAGGTGTTGCATATAATAAGGCAGAATACTTTACTCATGACGAAAACGCGGTGCTACGTGCATTCGCCAAGAGGCGAAATTTAAAATAATCAAACGGATTAAACGACGTGTGGGGCAGGAAGAGCATGATTTTTACAATATTTAATAATTGTCACCGCCACCTCAAATTTACCTAGGAGAGGTAATTTTATAAATTAATAGGGCTGGTAATTTTCATTTTTGATAAATAAAAAAATATGAATTTGAATTTTGTTCATACATTCAATTCAATAAGTTCAAAAAAAGCATTTATTACCTAATTATAGATGGCATTTGTTATCTAATTATAGAAGGAAATCATACATTTTAATATTGGAAATATTTATTCTTATACTGATACAACTTCTGAAGATCAGAAAATTTTTCCACCCTCTACAATTTACTATGAACAGTGAACACGTCAAGCTTTGTTAACTTATATTACTATCAGGAAGCGAGGGTCAGTCATAGACTGCTTGCTTTATCATAGTTTACAATTACATTGAAAACCTGTTACATAACTTACAATTGCGATGTGCGTAAGCGATTCTATTGCCAGCAATCTCTACGAGTCTCTGATTGTCCAATTAATGTGTTCGTGTGACTTAAAGGGATGTAGCTAAATGCGGGATTTGCTTTTTCTGTCCAATGCAACGCAAGTATGGAATTGTTGTTGCTGCTTATTATTGATAGGGACTAATATCTGGTCTCCAGAGCATATGGCTTTATGTAAGTTATTTTTTATAGTATCAGTACCGGTTATAATAATAATAATAATAATAATAATAATAAAAGTGCTTTTATTTTGCCAAAACTCAGACCTTACAGTCTGCTCTTCCGTCTAACCATTTTAAAACATTTACATTTTAAATACGAAATGAAAATTGGGAGAATCATATTTACATTTAAAACCGGGAAGCAATACTAGGAACCATCCCGGAGAAAAACCTTTAGTGAACGCAGCAAAACCCCAATCAGGATGGCGGCTTAGTGCCGAACATGGGTTAAAAGCGGCAGTAACAGTACAATATAATTATGAATATACAAATAGCAAAATAAAGAAATTACAACAAGGATATCAAAATAAATTATTACATAATGACAATATTTACAAATTACATATTATAATATGATTAAACTTTACTAGATACATATTACACTGTATTTACAAATTATATATTACAAAAGATCATATAAAGCTAGAGTACTGAAAGAATGAAAGAGAGATAATGTAAAAGCAAAGAAGAGAAAGAATGAAAGGAAGATAAGGAAAGAAAGAAAGAAAGAAAGAAAGAAAGAAAGAAAGCATACAAATGAAGGAGAGGGAATAGACAGAGAATGTGGGATAAAGAAAGGGCATTGTTTTCCACCCACTCTGTAAGACGTCGCCTGAAAGAAAAAAAAATGATACAGATTTTTCCTGAGATAAAAAATGAAACGAATCCATGAGTTCTCAGCTACTTGTAATTTATGTTTTATTTTTTCCGTCAATGCAGTTGTACAGACAAGTTCAATCTTACCTGCACAAGAATATTATTACTGAAAAAATACAAAGTGATGATGGGAGAGGTAATGAGATGAAAGTTGATTGTAAACAATAATGAAATGATTTAATGACATGCTATGAAATAATGAGAAATAATGATACAGTACTGGTTTTTCTAGAGATCGTGGTGACATGATAACATGAAGAGAAGATCCTGGAAATCAGCTGGTTGAAGTTGATTGTAGAGTTGAGTCGGATGGTTGTCATGTTGACAAACGCAATAGTTGATGAGTAGTGATCTCGCGATCGCAAGTGTCTTCTGAAGTGCAATTGTAGACTCGATCTTGCGAAAATGTCGGCTTGGCGACGAGAATGAAANGTTCGAAAGTAAGAACCCCTGTAGTGAAGGGTTAAACAGGAGAAAATATCATTATATGTCGATTTGGCGACGACAGTGAAGAATTCGAATCACGATATAAGAGGCGAGATCAGATGTGTATCCTCACACTAGTAGTAGTAGTAGTAGTAGTTTACAAGTTTACAAGTTTATTTATTTCCATAAATACGATACAATATTTACAAATTATGTTTGCAATACAATTTTTTTTTTTACATTTATATCTTTCATATTCTCACTGATTATATTTTTTCTAAACAAATATATCCCTCTTTTTATTTACAACATTCCTATTAGATTTTATAGATTTTATTTACATTATTAAGTTTAAATGTTTTTACATTTATTTTGTCTTCGTTTTAAAGTTCTTGTACAATATTTATCTTGATAATCTTCTCTTTTTACAATTTTAGTTGTTTTTCTTCTGAATACACACTACATAAATTCATCGATACTTGAAATTGTTCTTAATAATAGTTCTTTTTTTATACAATTTTTCTTATTAATAATTTAACATCAGTTAAAAGAAAAGAAAAATTCTCTTATTGTTATCCAGCTTTTTTTAAATTATTTTTATAACTATACATTTTTATTTCTATAAATGTATTACTATAAATTACTATTCCTTTTCACTAACATCCTTCACTATGTAACTATTCTGTGAATAGCTTCGTATAACCTTAAAAAAATTTTATACATTACAATTTTTTCAGTCATCCTATATTTAAGTAGTCTATTCAGTTTAGCAACATAATTTTCCCTCCCTTTAAGGTACCGTAGTATCTTGTCAAAGGGAGTTGTACTACACCATTTTTCCTTTTTTCCTTATTAACTTCGTAACGATCAAGATTTTTTTTTTACTTATATTTTCTTATCTTTTTTTAATCTCAGTCTCCTGTCATTCTTGTTATAATTTTTCATTTTTCTAGGCTATTTATCTACTTTCTATTTTACTTCTACTAATATTAGTAGAAGTATTAGTAGTAGTTTTATTTGTAGTAGTTTTTCTATCTGCATACTATTCCGCTACCAGTAAATCACCTAGTAGTAGTAGTAGCAGTAATTTTTTCCCCCTCATTCCTCTCTATTTCATTTTAATTTTATCGTATATCTTCATCCAGAAGAATTATTTATTATTATTATTTTATTTTATATCTTCTGTATTATTCACTTTTGTTTGCTTTTATACTACATTTATTCTCTCTTTTACTTTTTAATTTATAATGCCTATTTTTTAAATTTAAATACTTTGTATTTTTTTAAAAAAATTTCTTTTTAAATTATGCATATTTATTTTCATCTTTATCATTTAACTTTCTTATATTAGTTTTTGAAAATTTTCTATTATCCATTTCTTAAGTTCTTGTTTTTCTTTATATTTATTTTGTATATCTATTATTGTGTCAGAAATTTTGTTTACACTTTTGGGCACCATAACTTCAATTATTCTTTCCCCATATTTGTTGAAGGTAATTGGTATTTTGTAGACATGTTTTTTTCTATTCCCATACTCATGTTGTGACTTAATTAATATTTGTTTTTTATTAATGTTTTTGGTTATAACTTGCTGTAAATACATTTGTCTGCAATTTAGGATATTGTATTGTTTATAAATGTATTTCACCCTCATATCTTCACCATCCATTAGCCCAATCACCTTATCTTGTAGAGCTTGTAAGGGGGCAACGTATGATTTTGATGCCGCTCCCCATACCCCAATTCCATATCTAAGTATAGATTCGATTAAAGCTTGATATATGTTCTTAAAGGTTACTCTATCCAAGAAGTTTTCAATATTTAGCATTTTCCAATAAATAGTCTTATTTTTTTTATCAACTCCTTTATGTGTTCGTTCCAAATAAAGAATTTGTCAAGTATTAATCCCAAATATTTGATTTTTTCTAACTGTTCTACTTTATCTTTACACTTACATTTTTCTATTTTCCTGTGTATACAATCATCTTTATGGTACCAAATGTTTGATTCCTGTTCTTGTCTTGCCCTTGTTGTTATATGCAATACTTAATTTTTTTCCCATTCATTACCAGGGATCTATCATGAAACCATAGCTGCAGCCTGTTAAAGTCCTCTTGTAGTTTATCCCTTGCCTTCTTTATGTCCCTGCTGTATGCCATGATTAAGAAATCATCTGCATAGTATTTGCATTTCTTTATGCATTCTTTGGCATCGTTAATATACATGATGAAAAGTAATGGGGCTAAAAATCTACCTTGCGGTATCCCTGTCTCAAGTATATTTTTGTCACTATAATAATTACTAATTTTCACTATAAACTTTCTATTATCCAGATAGCTTTCCAATTTTTTTTTCATCTTTCCTCTAATTCCAATCTTTTCAATTGTATCCATTAATTTTCTTCCATCAATCATGTCGAGTGCTTTTGATAGGTCTATGGATAGCAGTAGAATTTGCATACCTTCATTCAGTTTACTGTTTATATTATTTCCTATTTTCTCTAACAGGTCAGTTGCTCCCTTCCCCGTTTGGTAAGCAAATTGGTTTTTTTCTAGGATTTAATATACATGAATTTGTACAAGAATTTGTACAAGATATCTACCAGGTATTTCTCGTATATTTTTCCTATCGTTGACAGCAATGAAATTGGTCTAAAGTTGTTTGGATCTTTCCAACTTCCTCCTTTGTGTATTGGTCTAACCACTGCTAATTTTAAACTTTCTGGATATTCCTCTTCTTGTATACTCTTTTTTATTATTAGTCTAATTAAAGGTATTATAATACTTTCATTCTGTTTTATTTCTTCTAATTTAATTTTATCTATTCCTGGTGCTTTATTTTTTAGTCCATTTATAATTTTTTTAATTTCATAATCAGTTACTTCAGATACTACAATCGTATTTTGTATTCTTTGATTAGAGTATTTCCCCAATTTTCTATCACAAATGTGTCTATTTTTTCTATGTTTTCTTTAAAAGCCGCAGCCGTACCTTCTGTGAAATCCCTTATAGTTTCATTTTTTCCTAAGTTTCTTTCAATTTTTTCATCGATGTTCTCTTTACCTTGTTTTCCTATTATTTGGTTTATTATCTCCCAAGTTTTTTATTATCTTTTTTATTTTCATTTAACTGTTTTTTGTAATATTCTCTTTTTTTAAATAATTCTGTTTGTTATTTTGTTTCTCATCTCCTTGTATTTTGTCCTTACATATTCCTTTTTCTTTGTATCTGTATTAGCTGTTTTTTTCCTTGTACTGAAAAGTTCATCTCTGTAGTTCATCATTTCTATTATCTCCTTATTTATCCATGGTTTAATGCTGATCTTGCTTCTACTTCTTATAAGTTTACTTTTAAATGACTTTTTAAAGCTTTTTACCATCGTTTCATAAATTTCATTTGCTTTGAGTGATTTCATACTTTCTATGTCTATTTTTGTAAGATTTTCTTTAAGTTCTGTCTTATCTATCCTCATTTCTTGATATTTCCTTCCTCCTGTTTTTTCTATTTTGCCCTTCTTCATTTTTATGTGTATCCCTACAAGATAATGGTCTGAGATTTTTGTTAGTATCATCATTGGTTGTATTTTATTGAAATTTCCACTCACAGCTATATGGTCTATATAGACTTATTTAATTTATCCATCCTCATTTCCTCTCTAGTATTATCCATTATTGTCTGGATCATCTTATGTTTTGTCAATGGGTTCATATATTCTTGATTTTCATTATTATAAATATCCCTCTATATTTATATTTATATCTTCTATTAGTAATTTATTTTTATTTTTTATTTTACTCAATGTTTTTTCTAACTCCTCCACAAATATTTTTTTTCCTTTCCAGGTGGTTTGTAAACTGCAATTATTGCTATATTGTATACTTTGCTCACGTGGATATTCCCTATAATGGATTCAAAACTATCTTTCCTTAAGTTGAATCTTTCAAATCTGTATTCTTCTCTATAATATATAATTATTCCTCCTCCTTTTTTATCTTCTCTCCTATATTCTGCTCTTTTAAATTTTTCTAATTCATATTCTTTTATTGTTTCTATGTTTATTTCAGTTAAAACAATTATATCTATTTTTTTAAGTAATTGATTAATTTTGAATTCAAGTTCTTCCCAGTTTTTTTAAGTGATCTTATATTTAAGTGTATTATGTTTATCCCTTGTTCATAATTTACTATTTCTATATTTGCCTTCTCAAAGTTTTGTAACATTTTTATTTTATTTATTTCAGGGTTTTCAATGAAGTCACTGTTCATGGTTTGTTATTAAATTTTTACTTTTAACCTCCTTTTCATACTGTTTTTTATATCTGCTTCATTTTTAATTACCCAAATCCTGGTATCTTCTTCCTTCCTTACAAATATCTTTGAGTTTTTGACCCAAGTATATTTAAAACCATTGCCTTTAGCAAATTCTCTGGTTTTCCAAAAAAGATTTGCAGTGTAAGGCGTTAGTTGCTCTCTTATATAAATTCCCCCCCCCTATATTTAACCCCCCTTTTGTTTTAGAACGTTTTATTACCTTGTCTCTTGTTTCTTTTTTTTCAAATTTAATATGTTTTTATTTTATCCTGTTTATTTTTATATTGTGTATATTCTTTTACTTCAGTTTCTTTTATTTCATTTAGTCCCTCTTCCTTTATTAGTTGTATAATTTCCTTTTTGTCCATTTCTTTACTTAGTCCTATAATTTCCACATTTTTACAAAGTCTATTATTTTCCAGTTCGTTAACCCTTTCATTTAAAACCTCATATTGCTTATCCTTCTTTTTAATTTCATCTTTCAAAATCTTAATTTCTTTTATCTCATTTAAGAGTTGGTCGTATTTGCTGCTTCGGAAATCAATGGATTTTTTATCTCTGACATTTCCATTAAAATTTTGTCTAGTTTTCTATTTTCCAAACTATATTTTCTATTTTCCTCTTCCCCCTCCTTCCTACCTGATGTTATCTCCTCTATTTTACTTTCAATCTGTTGTCCCTGTTTTTTCCCACTTTTTCAGTTCCCACGTTTCCATTCCTTTTTTTATGCTCTGTCATTCTTCTGTAAGTCTGAGTAGACACACTTGTGCAACTGTAATGAAATTCTTCTAAGCAATTGAAGCATGTCACCTCATCTGTTACTGGTTTTTTACATGCATTACACTGAGCCATTTTTTATCTTTATCTATTTTTTTATTTTCTACTTAATATAAACAATATTTTCCTTGTCAGTTTTAAAGGATCTTACTTTTAATGGAAACTTTTAAGTCTCCTTTTCAAGCACAAATCCCCCTTAAGTTAAACACAGTTAGCAAAAGTCAAATTTTTTAACATTTCATACCATCACAGAGACAAGCATACCTATTTCCTTACTCACATGGAAAATAAATATTCATTATTCCTTATGTTCTTCAATTTTCCACACATACCAATAAATCCTTCTCCACCTTAATCGTAGCTTATCTCAGGTTAATAAAATCTATCCCAGAAGGACCACCTCCATCTACAACACATTCAAAATATCCCAAAAATGAAGTACCTTAGTTAACTATGATTTCACTGTTTTCTGACTATATCAGTACAAACATTTATTTTCCCTAATTCATACCCTTACTTTTTGACTTCAACAAACCTTTACACACTTCCACATCAACACTTCAAACATCCTTTATTCACTAATACCCAAACCTCTTTTTCTTCCAATTCATTCACACGTCTTTCTTATACCATCACTATGCTTTCAAATTCACCTTTCATACCCAAGTTCTCTCCAAGTTAGCACAGTTTGCTCTAATTAAATACAATAACAATCAACCCCATAACCTTACTTCCTTGGAGATAAATTATGGAGTTTAAAAACCTTCTTTTTCACACTTTTTACACAAACAAACAAACAAAAAACAAACCAAAATATCAGTCAAATACTCTTCATCACCAGATTCAAGTGATCTTTCACCTTCTTTTACACTCTTCCAACACAGACACACCAGCAGCCAACACACTTTATCATCAGCTTCAAGTGAATCGTTCACCTTCTTTTCTACTCTTCAAACCCAGATGGTGGAGTAAACCTTTTTACATGTTTTGCCTATTTGGGTTTCCCAATTTAATTCCTAGATTTTTCACGTGACTGCACCAAACGAGAGTTTTATTACCTGATATATTGGGTAGAGTGCAATTTGAAAGTTTTCTGAGGGTATTCTTTGAACCAATCAATAAGCATTGTGATTTAGACGGATTTAAGAGGAGGTCGATAGATTTTGCCCATATACTGAGTGAGGTGAGATCTTCGTTAAGTTTTTGCGCAATTGACGTTATGTTAGACGGTTTGCCATTAATATTAATTTGAAGGTCGTAGATGTACATTTGAGATTTCTGTGTGTTTGTGAACCAAAATTGGAAAATACTACCCAAAACAAAGCACTCCCTAAGGGAGTTGCCTCATATGAGGAGCGTAATCTCTACGAGACCACCTCAGAGGTCTTTGGGTCTTGCAGGTTGAATGTTAATAGAAGACGGGCCCGGGAGGCGAACGGGTGGCCGCAGGTTGTAAGCGCATGAGCGCGCTAAGCTCAAGGACCCGAGTTCGAATCTCGGTCCCGTCTCCCATTTTCATTCAACGTAACATAATTAGTCTATTACCTGGCGGTGAGTTTCACCGCAATCTAAGAGATTTCTAGATGCCATTAACGTAAATTTAAAAAAGCAAGGGGACCGAGATCACTTCCTTGCGCAACATCACGTACCGTTTGAAGAGATGATGATGTGGTATTTCTAGATACTACATTTTGTTTTCGTCCTGTTAAATATTCCGAAAACCATTTTATTGAAGGCCATCCAAAACCTAAAATTTTAATTTTTGCAAACAAAATATCATGATCAACTGAATCAAATGCAATGCTAAAATCGAGAAGGACAAGAATAGTTACCTTTCCCGCCTCAATAGAATTTCGAGCACCTTCTATAACATTCAAAAAGGCGGATCCTGTATTTCTACCTGAACGGAAACCGGATTGACATTCATTAATAATTAAATTTTTGTGATTGATGTAGCTCTCCACTTGATTTCGAACCACTTTTTCTAATATTTTCGACAGAGTGGGGAGAATACTTATTAGTCGATACTAATTTGATTTGGAAGGATGCGATGATTTGCGGAGAGGGTGCGCCAAGGCTGTATTCGACGCGGTAGGGAAGCTACCACTGGAAAGTGAATAATTGATAATATTCGTAACAGGTTTTAACACATTTTAAACTCATTATGATCTTCCATACCTCTGCTTGAGTGACAGACGTAAAATAGAAATGATTTTCTGGCTAATTCTCATCGTCTTGTTAAGACATTAACACTTCTAGCATTAAAAATACATTGATGCACGATGTTTGGCCTACGAAATAAGTATTTAAAGTATCTAAAGATATACAGATATGAAGTGCATGTCTTACCCAATCCAATCCTTTTAAGAGTTTTCCAGAGTGATTTACTATCCCGGTTTGCACCTAATGTATTATGAAAATATTTAATTTTTTTATTTCTATTTTTTTGCGTAACAATATTTCTTAAGCTTTTGTATAATTTAATGTCTTCTTCCTCTTTTGTTTTTTCGAGACTCTACGAACGCTGCATCTCTACCCTTCATTAACTATTTGATTTCAAAAGTTAACCAAGTTGCTGGGGGGCGTGTTACACGGGCTATTTTAATGGGTATGTGTTTGTTAATGTGGTTAATTAATTGTTTAGTAAAAGGCTTTACCTTGTTGTCCAGAGACGCGTCGTTGTAAATGTAATGCCATGATATATTTAATCCTTTATTGAGGAATTTGCATTGGTCTAAATTCTTAAAATCACGATACTCTACTATTTTCAGTACATACTTAGGGAATTTCAGACCATATGAAACAAATTAAATCGTGCTTAGAGATACCGGAAACTGGAATTTTCTAATATATTCGAACATTTTCCTGGTTAGAAGTAATAATATGATCGATCCAAGTATCAGAATTATTTGTGTGATGAATCGGCTCCAGAGGAAGAATTTTTAAATTCGTACAATAAAATAATCTATTAAAGTTAATTGCGTGCGAATAATTTCTTTTGTGAGATCACAGTTAAAATCACCCATCACGATTATATAATCAAATTTAATTGCACAAATTGAGAGTAATTCTTCAATTTCATGAATATTACCACGCTTAGGAGGTTTGTATATAACCACTAGAAGGAATTTTTTGTTTTTTTAAGTAATTTCAACAAAAAGGTACTCGACTTTTCGCATAATATCGTTTTTAGAAGAGAATACAACTTTGTTTTTTAAATCATCGCGGATAAATATCCCAACTCAGCCACCTCCACACATATTTCTGTCAGCTCGTAAAAGGCGATATCCGGAAACATTGACTAATCCTGAACTTAAAGAATTTTTGAGTTATGTTTCACTTACGAGCAATACATGGAGTTCACAGTTAGACAAGATGCTAANGTGGCAGTTTCTTGGAAAAGGGTTTGGGAAGTTTCTAACGGTTTTACAGGTCGAATGCGGAAAAGTTCTACTTAAATATTTCTGAAAATTCTTAAGGAGTGTACATGCGACGAAACATTCAGAGAGGATAAGGTGCAGTAATGTTGAAAATTAATTCAGTTCATACTAATTACTAAAAGCTATAATATCGAAATGGTGAATAAAATAATAATTTTCTTTAAACTTTGGAAAATAATAATTGGAATAAACAAAAGGACAAGAAATAAATGCTGAACGGTAATTTAACGTCAATATAAGTTATATGAAAGGCCTAAGAGGTGAGAAAAAGAATCTTCGTTAAATTACTATAGAGGATAAACGGAAAGATATAAAAAATAAAATGAAGAAATTTAACAAGGATTTGGTGAGAAGGAAAGTAGTTCTCTTCCGTAAGTGATGAGGGAGGAATTTATAGATTAATAGATAAGAAGGATTCAAAAAAGAATTATGGAAAAAGGACTAGAAGTAGAGAGAAAATTAAAAATTAAGAAGAAAATACTAACGAGAAAAAGAAAAAAGACAAACAAGAAAATTGAAGTTTCTCTCGTTTATTTAAAAGAGTACAGCCGAGCGCACAGCTAGTTAAGTTTTGAAAGCTCAGCCATAATTTGGATTCGGTGGCGCGTCGTTCCTTTCTTTACATACATACCAGGTCCCATATCGCGCAATGGCATCCTTAAGAACCTCCAACCTACATCTCGTAGGATCCTCTCGAATCGTAATACCAGTCCCTTTTAACTGACCTTTTGCGCGAAACACTTCTCGTCGTTTCCTATAAGACACAAATTTTACGATTATCGGGCGAATTTTACCCTGGATCTTCGGACCAACTCTGTGACTTCTGTCTATGTTACATAAATCAAGAGGTTCACTTATCTGCTTAGCGACATTCATAGACAAGATGTCCGTGTCCTCCTCCTCCGCGACTCCGAAGATACGCAGCGAGTTGCGACGCGTATACATCTCGAGTTGGTCAGTGTTTCAAATCCGTAACTTCCTTTTTAGACGTATCTAGATCCTTTTTTTAGATCTGAAACCAAATTGATATTTAAATTAATCGTTTCTTCTATTCGCCTACAGACTATCTCCGTCACTATGTTGGCTAACGTATTTAGAACATCTCCTAACTGTAAGGCCTGTTGCACTGCATTGGCAATCTCAGAAGAAACTTGAGATCCACTAACAGACTCGGTAGGTTTGGGAGGTATTATTAACTTATTTATCTCAGAGAAGCAAAAAAGGAAAAAAGTTTGATTTAACAGTGGATGGGACAAGTGAACATAACAATGAGATCGCACAAAAAAGCTTCTATAGTCAATTTAAAAAAAAAACAATTTAGCTGAAAGAAAACAGTATTTATTGAAAAATGTGTACTTATCTTGTTACTGAAAGTAGATTATGACACTGCTTGCCCGTCGACACCTGCAAAGCCGGGAGCGCTCGGAGGAAGATGCTCATGCGACGACGGTCATGAGACGACTGGCATTTTGCGTTCTGTAACATTTCCCAAGACCTCTCTCGGACTAATCTAATTTGAACAGTTAATTTATTTCTTTGTTTTGTTTATCATTGCACATCGTAATTCGTGTGTTAATACCAATTAGTATTGTATAGAGTGTTTTTCATATGAATTTAATTTTTTAATTTATTGAAACGTTTTATATCATCGTAAATAGTTTTAAATGAAAATAAACTAGACTAACAAAAAAACCGATCTTCATTATTGGTTATTTTTAACCAAATTTTAATTCTTTTTTCATATTTTATAACTTTCCTTGAAAACCAATCAGGAGCCTCAAAGAAAAGTTATCTACTTTTAATAATATTTATAATCGCTGAAAAGTCTATACTTATTTTCTAGACAACGTTACTATCATTTCACACGTAGTTTTCTCTTTTTCTTCTTGTTAGATCTACCTGATCGTTTCCTAAACATTCCGAATATGAACCAAGAACCCAAACACACGACCCCAAACCAAAAGACAATTTCAGGAAAACTTCATACTTCTTACTAAATACGCAACATGTTCCATCATAACGTACCTTACCAACGACGCTAAAGCTTTCGCACAGTATCTTTCTCAATATCCATAAATATATCTAGCTTATTGAGGGTACTCTTTAAAATACGAAATTTGACAACTGCTTTAAGCACTTTCGCCAAAATCTCATTGAAAGTATATTCACATAAGCAGTTTTTTACCCCAAAAACTGCAATCAATGTCCGACGGAATTAGTGATTTGGAGTAATTGAATAAGTTAGAATTATATATGTAGGAAAATCCTGGAGTATTATCTTGATAAATAGGTCAAAGAAGGAAAAAATCACTTCTTTACTCGCCGATGTTTTGGATATATTCTATCCGTTGATATGATATATTCGAAATGTTGGTGAGTTATGTTGTGTTTTTTGTTCTTTTGACCTATAATACTCGGGTAATACCCAGTGGACAAGAATTATATAAATAGAAAAAATATTTACCCTACACAATAATGTTTTCTAATATATCGATTTCATTTTGAGATATGATCATAATGAATAAATATTTATGTAATCCTCCTACCTGCCATTCGTGTCCTCGTGTTGCGTTGAAAACAACCCTGCATTGAAGCATTCGAGTGGTGACGTGGCACATCGTCGATGCTGTTGCAACCGTGGTATCCGTAGCTTTCGAGAGATTCAGACAACACGAAACCCTCTTGAAACCATCAACTGTCACTAGGAGACATTCCGGCGTTGGTGCACATTGGATCCTCTTCCCTGCTCATCCAGAATGACACAAACATCCAGGATGGGTGGGTGGTGGAAACTATTGTGACGTGTTAGCCATTCACGCGATGAGATCCTCACGACATCCCATTGATTAATCCAGACAGGACACTTGATATGAAATGCGTTTCACAAACGGAGAATACAACAGCAAAGACTTTACACCTTTCTTTAGTAGATGATTATGACTCCACAGTTTATTATACACCTTATTGTCAATAACGAGAAATGGTGGTGGTGCTGACCTTTAGAACGAAGCTTCTTATGGATTTCTCTACGTAGTGTCTAATTCAAAGCAGATTCGTCAAAAGAAGTGGTTAATTTGTTCGCTATTTAAAACACAGAATGATTAAAATAGTAAGTATCATTGAAATTCCATTTTAGTTGTTTTTTAATTAAACACCCCTCTACAATTTAATGTACACAATTTAATGCACGTTCTTCTCATGACCGAACATCTCAATACTCATTATGTATAATACCTCTCAAATAATTAATAATCATATTTTAGGTGGTCAAAGGCACGCTTACCTTTTTTTATTAATATGATAACATTGTTACTTAAAACGTGATTCAGTGTAGAGCAAAATATTGGGAAATTTCACCTGTAAATTATTTTGCTATGTCCTAGAGCGTAGAATCATAGAATATGACTAAAATTCTGCCAAAAACTGTTTGGGACGATATAATAATTTAGTTAAATCTATGATACTTTTAGTATTCATAATTAATTAAGTTTACTGTTTAATTTGTTATTTAGTACCCAAATTCTCTACGTAGTTGAGCTGCAGTCATCATTTAATGTTTATATTAATACCAGGGAACAATGGATGTTCATACTTAAAAAGAAAATCCTTGAATCCAGTGAGAAAGAAAAACATGTACATTTATTTTAGCTGTAGACGAAATTGTTAACGAAGAAATTGTTTAAGATACATAATTAAAAACTTACAACTTTTATGGAGGAATAATATTTTTATTTTTTGTGAAATTAAAAAAAAAATTATTTGTGCCTAAAATAACACAGTTTTTTATTATTTATTTAATTAGATTACATAATGGAAGTTGATAGTACTAAAAAATTTAGGAAGAAATTATTCATAATCATATTACATTTCCTTCATTCTTTTGGTATTCCTCTTCATTCTTGGAGTAATACTTGTTCTGGGTTTTCTGTTAATTCCGGTTATGTTTATACTCCATTAACTTTCTTTGGAGCGCCTCACGCATAGTACTTCAGAGACACATGCCCACTCTGACTTACGGCCCCTTATCCACCCGACGGACGCCGAGGGATGTCTCATTTTTTCAACTTAAAGAAAAATGTTGACACCTGCAAAGAGCTTCTGTCATCGTCCCTCTAGCAGTATTTCAGCAAATGTCTTCGTAATTTAGATGAAGGGGCTGCAATGACGTCACACGAGAACAAGAGAGTCGGAGTCAGCGTCAAGAAAGGATTTACGGAATCAAACACAAAAGAGACAGGATGATAAATGAGTGGACGAGGTAGGTCTGTAAACCAACAATTAGATATTAGAATTGCGACCTTCATAGTTCATGAAACATAACAAAAGAGGAGAGAAATAAAAGTGAAAAACTTTTTTGTGAGGGAAAATACGTTTTTATGAACGAATTGCTTGTAGTATATACGTAAACCTTTTGTCGAATTGTTGGAATTGTACACTCAAGTGCTTTTGAGACCACATAAGTTACTACAGAAGTGAAGTTTTAAAGTGTGTTCTTCAACCTTGCGAAATATTGGAAAGAAACCGGAGAAAAAAATCTATTATCTACTTCTAAAATATAAAAATCCTTTTCAATGTTAAATGCGTGTGTGTTAAACACACAAGATTTTGGCCCCGTATCAAATTAGAAATTTTACATATCCATAGTACTCTAAAAAACAACAACATTTCCATATTAAATGAACAAATCCTTGAATTTCATTCCTCTCTCATGAAACTAGCCTTCAAATTATTTCCCTCTCACCCCCAACTCTCCAGGTCTGCACCCCACTCCCAACAGTTAAAACCCTCGGAAATTCTTTCCGTCTTCTGCCGCCAGTTCCTGGAAAACTCCGACAGCCCCATTCCCCCTGCCCACACCGCAACACCACATCACTTTCCATATAATGACCTCCGTTCGGTGTACTCTGCGCACTCGCCAAAAATATTCCTCAATACTCAGGTACGTAATTTTGTCGGTTTGCTCACTCTGTATTTGTTTTCTTTAATTCATTTCTCATTGTTCTTTCCTTTCTTTATTTCAACAACAACCAAAATTACACTTCTTTTGATACTGTTTCACTCAATTATTGCATACCTTCATATTGTGTTTCTATTTTTATTATTGTCACTTTATGTACATTTATATTTTTCAGTGTATGTTACTGACGACGGCTGCTATGCAGCCGAAAAAGTTTTATACCAATAAAACAATGAGCAACGTAGAAACGCCTTTCAATTTATCATTCTTATGTCTTTGAGTTAAAAAATAGATGAAATGAGTGGACATAATATGCCTGGCTTTATTAATTACAAACTCGTTTATTAATTATATTTGTAATTCAAGAGGCTGCACTCCTCGCCAGAGAGAACCTCCGTAACAACACGTAGTATTCACGACATGGATCCGGTTAACATGTGACGTCACGTAATCGATCGCACGATCAAACCACATGTAGCCCGGAGCCTACAATAAGGGCGGACTGGAACATGTAAGCATTCATTCTCTCTCCAAACCTCGTCTGCGAAGTCAACTTCACTTCTGATTTAGTACGCTCATCATTCGGCAAGCTAACCGGCGACTTCCCCTTCAGTCTGAACCAGGAAACAGCAGGAAGATTTTATTCGTAACTTGAAGATCGTCTCGTGACAGCAGAGACACACCGTTGAATATCCACGTGATGAACGGTCTTCAATTCAATTCAACTCAACATCGACCACACGCCATCCAAGCTGAATTTTAAGGAACGGATCATTTCATTTCATCACAGTGTATCACCGGATTTTCAGCTTTGTATCTTCATTATTTTTTCCACTTTCATATTGCATGTCATATTAAATTGTTTGTTGGCAACCAGTGTTAATTCACACCTCATCTACCTTCCTCATTTACACCAATTTATCTAAACATTTTGGTCCTTCGAACCTCATTATCTTTGTGCAGGTATTTTCATCAAATTATCTGCACAGCAACGTTTAGGCATTTAAGAAAAATTTGTACTCGCTTAATATTAATGGATAAACTAGAAGTATGGGACAAAACGAATAAATAGTAAGTCTCAACCAATGATCATTTAATCGAAAATTGCTAGGAAACAAGATAAAGGAGTATCTTAAAGGTCTTACATAATATAATCGTTGTGTATAATCCATAACATAGTAATCCAACTTGGGTTTTGCAGGGAATGAACTGTTGATTTCTCCTTCTGATAAGCGTAAGGTAATTTAAAAAATGTCATTTAATTGAAACAAGGACCATAATAAGCTTACAGAGTTCAAAAGAGAAATCAATATGCGTATGCAAATCTAATTATTAAGAAATTCTTATTTTGTTGTATTAATAACGTTCGCACATGGATATAAAATAATATTCCATGTTCCTACATGAGTTTTGTAAATCCTTTTTAAAACAACACATAGAACTCCGTAGCAATACATTTACCAGGGATTGAATTCAACAAATTCACGATACGTAAGCACCATTCTGTTACTTCTCAGGTCAATGTGCAGCATATATTTGAACAAATCCAACTGACAACTCAGTAGAAATTTATTGGTGTTACAACCTAGTATATGCGCCACCTATTAAAATATTTTTCCCCAGAATTGTTTTTTTATCATAATTTTGTATAAACATTTCTTAAAAAATGTAGGATGAAAGTGATAGTTTTTTGCATTAAAATATACTCTAACAACTTCATTATGCTTGTATATATGACAAATTATTTATGTTTTAAAAGGATCGCCTCATTATACACTATTCATTGAATGTCGTCCGCCTGGAGTGCATTGCATAAAAAGAACGCCAAAGAATGCATGTCGGAGTTAACTCAATTACGAAGGCCGTAGCTATCGCGACGCACCGCAGGACTCGCGTTGTCATATTGTGCGGCAGAAACCATTAATCGCTGACACAGCGGAGCCGTAGCGTATTGAATCTGGATTTATGAGCGGTTTTCAATGCGTTATCGGTGGTTTTGGATGTTGGGGCAGATTCAACCGACTCGTGAGGTGAAGTGGAGCGAGGGAGCCGCCTCCATCGCCTGCGAGACTACGTCACACCTCCTCCCCGCCGATTGGCTCGCGTGTACCCGCTTGAACAAAGGAAGAGCGCGCTCTTTGTTCGCGGGCTGTTCGTCAGAGAGCATTGCTGGTCGCAGAATTTGCTCCTGCAATAGCAGAGTGAAAGTTTCGTTGTATGATCGTTTTCATGTGGTCACGTTTTGACGCAGACGTTTTCTTCTTCTTGTTAAATGATGAATAGTGAGAATAATTTTTTCTAGTAGGATAGTGCTCATAAGAGGTTTTGCGACGACAAACAATCTTTTATGAGAAGATGCTTAAGTGTATTGGAGTAATATTTATGTTGTCATAAGACAATTTTGAACCGTTACCATTATTACCAGATTTAAAGTGAAAATTTTGAGCAAGATTGAGTGAGCAATAGCGATGAAAACCGAGTATTATGTGCAGTTAAAGATATCCCCTATATTTAATTATTAAAAAAGTACCCACTTTATTTAATATATTAAATAATAATAATTTAAATTATAACAACTACTTAAAAATATACTTTATTTTCTTAACGAATTAAAAATCTTTCTCAAAACAAGGATGAAGGGAAAGAACGGGAAATCCCTAAAGCGTATGTATGTTCACGAGAAAGGGACCATGGGAATACAAAAATATAGCATTATTTTAATAGACGGCAAGGCGACAAGTGGAGTAATACATTTGGTAGCTCTAATTATCATCACTAACAAAAGCAGATTTTCATTCATATAAATGTAATATTATTGAGAACGTCGTCACACCACAGATCTATTTCGATACATGACCTCAATAACATATCATTTCATGATATCTGAAACATTGTGAAAGAGAAGGAATCTGTCAGATTTTATGAGTGAGAGAGTAAGATGTAAGAAGATAAGATCAAAATGAATGTTTGATAGAATAATACAAGCAGTACCGTTTTACATAGTTACAAGTTTTTGTGTTGTCCACATTGTTTTTCATAACTTATTTAAAATAATGAATTTTCTACAATAATGTATTCTACAAACTAACATACAAATATTTTTGATTGTGTGATATAAAACCATCACTATAATGATTTAATACTGCAAATCATTTAATAATGATCTAACCAATTGTTGGGTTCATCAATCGTAGCGCACTCTCATTCTACCTCTAGTGACGCTGGTTCAAATTCTGGTTAATGCTGTGGTGGACGAATCGGGGTTCGTGTTTCTCCCGTTTCCCCTGCCTTTCATTCATCCCCAGCATTCACCTCTTGTCTTCCCCATCTGAGAACAGGCAGTGGTCGCATGCAATGACCAGGGCATAGAGGAACCTCCACGTCAATGCTATTCCAAGTACTCTAATACAAAATTCTGACACGATTCGATTCATCAGAATATTTCAGAATAAATTATCAAATATATTTGGATTGAAGGGTTAAATTTCTTTATTGTCTCACTGTGGACAAAAATCCCTGTACCTACAAAAAGAAAAAAATATCTTCCGGAAATCAAGGAAATGTAAAATTTACAGATTGGACAAGAGACCGCAAAGGACGCCGTGATTAAGGATGACAGTTGATAGAGTGTCCCCGAACTCCGCGTAAAAATTGGAGGAATGATAGAACAGATTAATAGGAACAAAAAATGTATGTAAATTAAGTACATCAAAAATGAGAACTAAGAAGTAAATTCGGATAAAAGGGATAATATGGTTATAGGATAATGTGCTGCGAAATTACAAATTGAGGATGGAGTAATGATAGTTCTGTGTAATATATTTACACATCTATGAACAGAGAAAGCATCAGTGAGAGAAGTTTTCTGGAAAAAACTGTCAAAGAACAAGACTGTGAATAAACAATTAAACATATTCTTAATTGAACTGAAAAACGCGTCCATAAAAGGCGATCGTGGAACGTAACATAGGGAAAACGAGGGAGAAGTAATGACAACGAATATGTGGTCTTACTTTGAAAGAGAAGAGATAGCAGTGAACAAGGATAGAAAAACAAGGGGGGGAGGGGGGAGGGATGGCACTGTGAAATGAGAAGAGGAGAAATTTGAGATATAGGTATAAGAAACGCAGATGAGTACAGTTAACGCACCAACAACTTTAACTAACAAAGGGATCTTACCCTTTACTCTATTCGGGTATTAAATTTTACAAACATTCTGGTATACTTTGACAGTAGTAAACGTTTCTTTTTTAAAGGGAAGAATAGCCTCGAACGAGTTCAGTCTGCAATATTAGTTCAAGTTCCCTCTTATTTGTAAAAATGTTCCCACAGTTTACAAAAAAGAATTATTATTTATTGTAGTTGCATTGTAACAATTTTCTTTGAGAATCGGATATCGTTAAAGTTTCAACATTAAACAGTTGATTATTTTGTAATATCTGCGGAGTAATATATAGATACAAGTAGAATTTAGTGAACTGAAGCACAAAAGATATCAATATTAGGATGTGTTACAATTATGTGCTATGAAATATGTAGGTACTTCATTATCAACTGGTCATGAGCATTAAAAATTCAAAATATTCAATAGAAGAAAGCTTTCCGATTATTTAATTTGAAAGATTCTTAACTTTTGTAGAATGTAGAAACATTGTCAGATAATTTTAGTGCCCTACGAATTCCTCCACTTTTTCTTTATAAAGTGTTTGTATTTGACTAGGCTTGCTGCGGTAAATTAACTAAATTAAATTCATTGCGATCTCCTGGAGTCTTGATTTCCTTCCTCATAATGAGATCTATGTATATGCTCAGTGGAATGAAATGCCGGAAGAAAAAATTAAACGGTTTGAAATATTCCAACAGGTATATGAAAGCGTTCCCTAATTTGCACCGAGGGATAAAACTAATTGGATACTTGTGCTCTGTATAATTAAGACGTGCTTCAAGAGACAAGTTCTAAATCGAGATCTTAACTGAAGCTGAGAATCTCATTCAGAATTCCATTATTTCGCTGGAAGAAACGCGAGAGGCTTCATCTCTCCTTGTAAAATGAAGTACTTTCAAGGAGATTATGTTTCGTGGGAATAGGGTATCACCCTTCGCAAAGAAATGGACGGATCTTGGCATGCCACACCGAGTAAAAATCTGCTGCCTTCTCTATTTCATCTTCCGAACCGATATTCCTTGACGTTCCTCATCACAAACCGTAATATATTAAAATATATCGTAACAAATTGTAGACAGTTTTAGTAAAATTCAAGTTTTATTACGTAATTAGTATTACGTGAAATGATAAAAGTAACCATTTCAATTTCATGTTCATTCGTTTGTAACGATGACACATTTAAACAGAAGATTAAACAAAGTCATAAATAATACGACAAAATATGGCTGGAGCTTATTTTTTCCCCATTTGCAGTCTGATATCCTGCGCATTACTTTGTAACTTTATATTCAACACACTGAATACAACAAAGCTCAGTTGCTTGCTTCTTTCATGAAAATCATTGAGAGTTAAAGAATATACATTTATGTTAATTTGAGCTATGGGTACATCGATGTTATAAAATTGTGACTGTCATTGGCATTACAATGTCATAGTCAGAGAACTTTCATTAATGCATTTTTTAACGAAGAAAATGCTTTGAATATAAGATGTTTTCATTGACAATTTTCTTCTCTTTCAAAGTATCTAAACTTCAGAGAAGAATATAAATAATTTGCAGAAGTGAAAATTTCTCGTTTCAGTCAATTTGATACTCCTAAATTGTTATAGTGTCAATACTTCTTTTACTTTATTGAGTTGTGAATTACACGAGAAACCAGTAAATATCCTCATAATACATAAACATAGATTATAATACATAGATTATACCGACTCCATGCACTCAAAATGCTGAGTGAAAGATAAATTTTTTGATGCTTTTCATCGTCAATTTCCAAAATAATGGTTAATAAAAGTGAATTCAACTCTAACGCGGTTTATGATTTTTATAAAATACAACGAAAGAAAGAAAGGGCAGTTTTTTTACAGTATTTTCAAGTTAATATCATGAAGTCACACATGGAAACAAAACTAGTAAAATAATATATGCAAGGAGAAAAATTCTTCAAGTCGCTTTAAGTTCTGCTTTTGTTTTATGTATTTTTCTGAGAAGAAATTGCGTTTTAAAATTCTCAGACAGTAGTATTTGCGACATTAACCCTGCATATCCAGGAAACACCTTTTGCCGAAATACGATATTTGCCTCCATATTGACTGCGCTGGTAGCGACGAGAGGCGAACCAGTTCCGCTCCTGCCACTTCACATAAATCCTTTGCGCTCTTCTACCTCCGTTTTTTTCTCTCCGCTGCTCTGTGGGGAAGCCCCTGCGACGCCATCGTGGAGCGGCCGACAGGTAGTACATCGAGCGGTCGCTCGGAGCGCGCAGAGGTGGCATTAACTCGGGAAGCGGCGTGTTCTACAGAACGACTGCAGACAAATGTGCGAGTATTAAAAAATATGTTAATGAAGGTGAGCGCGAGGGGAAAGGAGTTTATGGGATTAGGCAGTCAAGGAAAGCATGGAAGGGGGAAGGACAATATGAAAAGAATTAAGGAATACGTGCAACTGCTCAAGAGGTGTGCAAAATTTATTTATTAATCATAATTTGGTTTGAAAAATAATTCGGTGTGAAATGTAGTACGAGGAAGAATTTGAATTTTCATAACTTGAAATATACTCACCAAAATTACGATTTCGCTTGCGTCTATCCAGGTATTTTTGTACAACTCTCTTATATTAATTATGTAGTGTGTACTGAAAATGTTGTGCATTAATGCACATGGTTTTGTTCTCTTTTGGTGTATTTCTATGAAGTAGTTTAAACCGCGGTTTCGGGACGTGGTTATAAAACCTCGGTTCGAGCCATGGCGCAAATTCGATTGCTAAGGCGAGGTTTCAACGTGATCTGTCTAGATCGCGTCTTCAAGACGTCTTCGGAAATAACACACGGCATCGTCGCTATCTCAATTGTTTTTCACAGAAATTAAGAGCAGAAACGCCTAGAATCTACGAAAAGAACTAGCATGCAATGTTTTGAATTTAGTGTTCACATTGCATCCCAAGTCGATAGTCAAGGTAATAGTAAAAATGGCACTGTTTTTATTTAAGAATAATAAATTAAAATAAATTTGTTATTATGATGGTGATCATCAGTATTATCTATTTTGCCTGTTAAACATTTAAGATATTTTACTAATTTCAGACAATACATTTATTTACATTACATATTTTTACAAAATATTCTTGAGGGTAAGGAGTGCTATGAAATCCAATTAAAAATTATATTTGTGGATATACTTTCTCGCACATGTTAAGGTACTCACTAGATTTAAAACTACAATAAGAAAAAAAACAACTTAAACTGTAAGACGAGAAGAGATTTATTTACAAAAAGAACTGGATGAAAACAGAAAATGTGTCTTTATAATTAACAAACAGTTTTATTCCAGTGTGCTCGTATCTGTGAGTTAATCAAACATTTTTTGTGAAATTTTGTCTCCTCACAAGGTGAACTAAACCCTCAAGAATACCATTTAATAATCTTCTATTGAGTAGAATCTATTATTTACACGAAATCTGGAAATAAAATTTGATAAGACCATTGATAATGGAATGATGCTTTATGGTAGAAGAAACCAAGTCAATTTCTTCCGTGAATAAAAATGTTGGTTACAATATAGCAGAAATGCCAATGGCATTTACCCATGACATTTTTAAATCTTCGCATTTTTTTACTCATATTGTTCTAATGATTCTGTTATTGCTCTTCTTCAATGCAGTGTTCTGAAACCAATGAATCACTCCGTCATACTTTCATATCTCCTAAAATTTGAGGTCTCCTTAACCTCAAATCGCTTAGCAACGAACTGCGACGACGAGGTTTCAAACGTACCTCAGCCAAGGTCTGGACGGATCGAGTCATAGCTTGAGAATGGCGTCCAAACCCCGTTTTAGCAAGCGAAATCGAGGTTTCAAGCCGCGTTCGGACCACGTCTTTGAAATTAGTGTTGGCAACACTTTCTGATGGAAATTAAATTTCCTGGAACTACTCAAAGCAGAGTTAATTTATAGGGATAGTTAACATATATTTTTTCCTTCAATGAAAAAGCGTTTACTTTTATTTGTATTCCCTAATATAAATCTTATTACATGCCTACAGTCAAGGTAAACATTCCCTTTTAGTTGAAACAGCGAACTTTCATCTACTTAATCCCAATTTCTTTTAGAAACTCATTGTTTGCTTACTCATTGCAAAAGTAAATTCTCGCTAATTTATTAAATATTTTACATTAATTAAGGCGCTGGCATCTGTTCATATCATCTACGACCAGGTGAAAATACTGATGAACCGGCAATCGAATTCGGAACTTCATGGTCTGGCGACAGGGGCGCTGTCATCTGCCCTACCCTCATCCTACGACTCTCTTATTCTTTTCACATTACATCTACCAAAAGTAGACCACTACTGTATATGAAAGGATTTATAATGTCCAGGGTTGTGTTTATTAAGTACACTTATTATTAAGAGACCGGAAAGGACCCAGATGTCAATCCATATTCTACATCAAAATAATGACATTACATTATTAATGCTATTGTTTGGCGTCTGCATTATTCTAGTTAGAAGTAATATAATATATAATAAACGACCTGTCTCTGTACAGAGTTTACTTTATATTACACGAATCCAATACAATACTCCCAAAAATTAATAAATTGTTTAAGAAAATTACAAATATTAAGTTACGCTAGCAACAGACACACTGTGTTAGCATCAATGCAAGTGTAGTGGGACATACAGAGTTGAGAGTTGCCTCTTGTGAGTTTTCATTTGGTTCAACAAAAATCATTCACAAAGGATTCAGAATTCTTCAAGCAATTGCTATGTAGCACAATATGAACAAAAAAAATTGATTTTTGATCAATTGAGTATATGAATGAAGAAATCCATCAAGTACTCTAAAAGTTACATTTAATCACAATGACTAAAGAAATACAAAGGTTTGAAAAGATGTGTTCAAGACGGCAAAAAGATTGACGAAACTAGACCACAGATACTAATGGAAAGAAATGATCAGTACACATATACATACAGTAAGTTTACATACAGTCAATTTACACAGAAATGAATCAATGTGGTCTGGTGAGTTTAGTATGGTAAGGTGGAGTGTTTAGAAGCACGAATAAATGGAGGGTGCATGATGTCTAGGTGAGTTGATGAAGTTTGTTGCCTTCTTATGTAGTCATCAGTCGCTCGGAATATCATGGAAACAGCAAAATAGTCTAGCAGTTAGCATTCAATGTTTCATAACTTTAAATCACAGCAGTAGTTGTACCTGCTCAAAGAAGACAAGCTGAAAATGGCTCAAAAGTCCGTTAGTGTAAGATTTAAATTAAACACGAACATGAGACAACATGGGTCACATCCAAGGATTTATAAATTCTTACTACTGAAGATGAAATTAAGATTTGCATACGTATTGCATCGCACAAATCTGAAGGCAACCATTTATCAGTTCGTGGTTTCGTATCATATCAGCAAGGCTCGGATTTTACATAATTCCATATTTTGCATTGTATCCCTATTTTTTCTATCACATTGAGGAATAGATTTCTAACATTTTTAACACTGTGGGACCATATGAATTTGAAATTAATAGTGCGTATAAATGCACATTTTTTAGATTTATATTTTCATATATATGCATATTTTGAAGATTTTTATTTTTAACTCTCTACTTTTTAGTTCAAGTTACTGTGACTAAGTAGCATTTACACGATTATTATTTAAATATGGCTTTCACTGTATAAGTGAGCTCAGTAATATTATTTAATTAACCAAATTTACACTTGCTCTTTCTGAGTAATAAGTAGTAATTTGTTTTAAGTGCATATTTGTAATGTTTTTGTACTTTTTTATATTTTGGTGCGTATTTTGAATAACGCATTCTTGTCCTTATGAATAAAATATGCTTAATTGAAAAAATCATTCGTTATTCTTCGTAGGAAAAATAACGAATAAAAAGTTATTATTTTATTTGACCCATAAACAAATTATGATTTATTCTTTGATTCTAAAAAAATAGAAAGATAATTTAAATTACACGTTTTTGTTCTTGGAAGAATAAATGACAAATACGGTTATGCCTTTTTTTGCTGTAACGAATAACTAAGTCGAATGTGAATTGTGGTTGTACTGTTCATAATAAGAATTTAATTATTATCTTAAGTATTCACATACAAAATTAATAAATACTTATATTGTGCGGTAAATGTTGATATTATTAAGGTTAATTGAGAATTTATCTTAAATTAAATTATCACTGGAAATTGTTTATTGAATATTTTATGGCATGAAAATTTTATAAATATACGTATTAATTCTAATATAATACAGTTTCTTCAGATTTGAACTAACAAAGATGAAAATGAAAAATTATGAACAATTCGTAATAAAATTTCAATGATGGGAGTCAACATCTTACACTTCATATTATTTATGGTGGCACATGAAAGCAGGAATTTACTGAAGTTGTTTAAGTAAGATTAAATGTTTACAAACAATTCAGAAAGTATTAATGTACGCTCTACTTTTTAACGTTCGAATTCTCATGAAAGACACCGTTTTATAATTAACTTTAGTATTTTAGTAATATATAATACTCACAATTCACTTGAGTACGTAGCAAGTATTATCACAATACATCTATGAATACGCTCAAATATACGTGTTGCCAGCGAGAGAGATGTCGAATCACATTCCCTGCCTCAATGCAACTCTGCGGCAACCAGTGACAAACCCAGAGCAAGCCCCATGTACCATTACACACTTCCTCTTTACAAGTCACAAGCGGAACTCTAGAGATTACAACTGTAACCAATCTTAGACACATTATTACATCACACTTTCATCTTAGTCATTAGATCAAGATGCGATGCCTTGGCCAATTATTTCGACGGTTATTATATCTCTGAATTCAATTTTATGTCAGCCGCTTCGCTAGACATAGAGCGTTTGCTACACACCACGGCTTCAGATTTTTTGTAAGAAACACTCTGCTGATTTCTTATTTACAAACACATTAATACATAAAATAAGTTTTTAAAGAAAGTATTACAAATTAACAAAATTAAGAAGCAAAAGAGCGTAACCGAATATGAAGAGTGAAACGTCTCGTCATGTCTACCAAGATAGAAACGGGGCAATAAAAATAGATTTTGTAAATATAAATAAATACCAAATCTCTTTAAATGACGTAACACTCCTACTCACCCTTTACATATTTAAACAACACGAAAAACTTGAAAAATGAGGTTCGAACTGGAGAAGAAATTCACACATGGACTAAAAAATCACTATTCAGTGATTTCGTCAAATTTCGTAAAACATTTAATGTCGTATAAGGTGCGTGCACCAAAGGTGAACAATGCTCTTAAGGGGACACTTTTTTCTATTCTCCTATGAGTTGACCTATCATTTCGTTACATGTCAGCATAGCCTCGAACGTAGTTGCATTCTATCGGTATTTTGAGAAATGACATGTCTAGGAGGTATGGTGTGCAAACTACTGATCGTTTTGAGATGTAATGTTGTCTGTTGTAAATTCCTCATCGTTTGTAATATTACTTTCAAATATGCATTATCGAATGCTCCTCTCATTCCCATAAACATTATATTCTCTTTCGTGTTTTTAGATAATCTAATTGTCGAAGAAGAGCATCTTCTGTGCCCATCTCTTTCTTAAAACATAATGTCTATTATCCAACTTTCCTTAAACATAGAAATCTCTTAGATTGCGGTGAACCTCACCGCCAGGTAACAGATTAAACATGTTACGTCGAATGAAAATGGGAGACGGGACCGGGGATCGAACCCGGGACCTTGAGCTCAAGGTCCCGGGTTCGATCCCCGGTCCCGTCTCCCATTTTCATTCGACGTAACATGTTTAATCCAACTTTCCTTACCGTTCCAAATAAATCATTAGCCTTTTTGTTATTTATTTATCAAATATGTTCCCCTGGGATGGCCCCAGAGGTATCCATACGACTCAGGTTTGCTGCAAAAGGGATATCATTATATTACTTATACCAGCATTCCCCATAAAAGTCTATAGTAATCTTAACAATGCTTAGGTTATCCCATCTTTGCTTGGTACCTTTTTTCTCTTAGTTCCTTCACCAATTTCCTCGATTCAGTCAGGATCATCCAATATTCTCTTTCTTCATCATCTCTTCCGTAGCTCATTTCCTCACTGTCCTCATCTACATTATCTCCGAGTAAGATTATCAGTATTCTATCTCCTATCTCTTCCATGTTCATAGATGTATTCCCTTGCTCATATTTCTACCCAATATCTCCATCCTTATCATCATATTCGCTGTTTATTTGAATCGGAGTTTCCAATATGCTTTTAATTTTAAATATTTCCCACCCTTTGCTCTTCACTATATTAAACTCTATCTGCTTATCTATGTATCTTCTGATCACTTCTGCCTCATCCATCCTCTTCGGTAATTCCCTTCGCAACTTATTACTCTTTTCCCTAAGAACCCTGTGCATCATATCCGTCCGCTTCCCCTCGTTTGTTCCACCTCGCACTCTCTGCATTCCCTAAGTAAATTGAGTTGAATTTCAAGTACAAATTTATCCATATTCTTTCTCTCACCACATTCGTCCCCTCATTTCTATTTATCCTATCCTCCCATATTAATTTAATCAAATAACTCTTATTATTCTTCGCTCATCCGTCTTGCCATCTTTGATTTTTTGGTTCTTCCCTTTTTCCGTCACACTAATTGTATCCCCGCACGTTCTCTACTTACTTCATTCACAAACTTTCACCCTTCTATCTAAAAATCTCGCATTTTTTGTTTCTTTTCAAGTCTATTACAGATTTATCAAGTGCCTATGTAAGTTTTTTGTTCATTTATATTTGTTAGCAGCAAAACATTGTCCAATACTTGTTTCTCCAGTGCCCGTCTTCGTTTATTCGTCACGCTCTCACACATTCGTAGTCGATACATTCCATACAAATCACTTCGTCCTCTACATTTCTCTTACGATTTTCTCCATTCTATCCATGCATTCCTTTATAACCGTAAAATATTGGCAATACTTATTCCCCAGAAGACAATTGTATTACCCCGTAATGGGGATGTATTTATTAAGAATCAGTACTTTCACTTTTGTATAGTTCAGAATCACTGCCGCCCACGCACTCTCCTTGCACACTACCCTACTCTTTACCGATATGTATACCTAACTTTATAATTGCAATCGTTACAAATTAAACATAGTAGTGCAAAATATAGGTTATTATCAATGTTCAGCTGATTATTTAACCTAAAATAAAATAATGAGAGATTGCCCCCTCCTCAAGTTTATATTAAAATGAACCCCAAAAATAGACAAAGAAACCACATGTGGGGTAAAAGGTGAAATACAGCGAGGTAGAGCAGGGTGTGACAACGAAACTTCAGTTGTAATTGAAAAATATTTTATGTAAATAATGGAGATCCTTTTCTTCTTAATTTTGAAATGCATTCTTTAAACAAATGTGAGAAAATTTCTTCATTACACAATTAGGGAGCAAATGGACTTCTTTTGATTTTTAGCTTATTTGTGTGCAATGACGGTAAAAAATATAATTTCTTATTATAATGGATACATTAAAACTTTTTTGAATTATCTTCTTAACTAAATACTTAATTTACAAATTACTTAACAGTTTCCTCTCTACACTTTCTCGATCAGTATCCTAAGTTTTAGTTCGAAAATATACTTTATGTTCGATGAATTACTTACCAAGGAAAAACTGGTGATTCAAAAGAATTGGACACTCCTTAGTAAGAATGACCACAATTCTCATAGTAGTAATGTATTCTTTGTAACACTAAGAAGTGCAGATTCATTTGATATTAATTGTACTAAAACGCTTTGTATTGTATTACCAAAAATAATTCAGTCTCGACGGCAGCACGATAAAAGAATAACTTATTATTAATTGTACGTCAAACAAGCGTAACTTTTTATTCGTTATTACAAGTAATTTTGTCAAATAAAACAATAACTTTTTATTCCTCATTCAATGTATGTTAAATAAAGGAATAACTTTTTATTCGTTATTCAGTGTTAATCGAACAAAATAACAAATTTGTATTCGGTATTTATTTTCTTAAAATAAAAGAGTAACTTATCATTCGTCAATTAATGTTCATCAAATAAATAATACGTTTTTTTTCGTTATATTTGCAATGTGAAATAATGAAGTATTTTAAAATGCTCGTATTCTTTTATTCTGAAGAATGATTTATTCTGATTATGAACAACCCCGGCCGGAAGAGCCAGATCCTCACTGCATTGTTGCGAGCGCTGGCGGCAGTCTTCTGCCACACTCCCCCCTCCACACACGCACACACACACACAGTGCTGAGCGTTATCCCACGACGAAGCGACCGGGGAAGCGGACGCATCTCCCCGAGGAGGTTCGCTGACCATTTGAAGTGGGCTCTGCGCAGTCGGCGGGTCGGTGCTCGGTCGAGCTCGTGGCGCCCTCCCATCTAAATAGAATGAAAAGAAGAAAAAGAAATCTCAGAAACAATTGAAACATTGTTGGTAGGTTGAGTATGGTTATACAAGCGCACAATTAAATGGAAAGGAAATTGGAAAAAAGTGTCAAACAAAACAACGTAAAATTTCCTTTGTTCAAGAAATATTTTCAATTATTAAATTAAAAAATATGTATGGTATGTGTACTTGAATCTACAAAGCGTGGTACCACTTGAAGAGCCTTGTCTTCAAAGCCAACTACGGAAGAAAAATATTTGAAATATTATTTGTATTTTTCTAATTATTTTGTTGTATCCAACAAAATACTTTTCAAAGCTGTGTTACTTCAGACTTTCCGACACCTGTATCATTACTTCATTTATTTTAAATGAATTATTAATAAGCAAATTGTTCTAAAAAAAAATTCGAAGTAATAATATTGAATGTCACATTTAAAAAGAAGGATGTGTCTTATTCAGCATGCTTTTACGCGTAGGAATGTTATACCAAGACCTTGGTTTCTTATCTCTTCGTTCAACACCTGACCATTTTCATGTCCCCATGACCTTCAAGGCTCACGTGAAACAATATCAAGCTAATTACATTATTACAGGAGGCATTGGTCATTACCCCCTTCTCACAGATGGTCACAGGCATGACATCCTACAATTACCAGACTGGATCATGCGTAATGTGGCAACAGTGTACCGATTGGTTACATGTATATTGACTTTATTTCAGCTTCTGGGTTGCGTACGAATTGTAACAAGTGCGATACTGAGATCATATTCATTTCCCTGCATCGAATAATCTGAACTTAATGTAACTATTTATTCATTGTGGTGTCACGCGGTACTTTTTTAGCTTGTATAATATTAACAACTAAATGTATTCATCAAGTACACGAGATTTTACAGCAAGAAACTAGACAAAATTTCCTATTATCTATCCCCGCACGCGTCTTGAACCGGGCTAATAGTTCGTCACTTGAACGTATTCAATTGATTCTCTCTATTCTCTATAATTCATGTTCTCTAAATATTTAGGGAAATTTCTGAATTATTTCTTCCTGTGTATTTTGAGGTGCTGATGACAAATTTTAACATTTTCACCTGAATGAAGCACGGGTGATATGAATAAATTGCTAAACGCGTTTTAATAACAGGATTTGTTTTTATTTTCAACGTAGGCTAAAGTAGGTGCGCCAAAGGTGACCCATGTTCTTACATTGGCTCATTTTATTATAAACCTATAAGTTTACCCGGAAGTCAGCTCACCCTTGAACGTTGTGTCATTGTCATTTTAATTTTGAAAATTGACCGTTCTACCAAATTATAATCGTTTGAGGAGCGGTGTCTAAATTATAATCGTTTTATGGTGTCATGTCGTCGTACTATAGTATTCTGGTGAGAAGAATTTCTTAGTTGATTACGACAATCTAGGTATATATTTTTACGTGCTACGTATCATTTTAAAGAGCAGTTTTCCATCTTGCACTACATATTTAAGAAATGAAATTTAACTTAACATTTAAAAAGATGAGACATTAAATGAAAGTCAAAACAGCAATTGGAATAGTTTCCAAGACGACCATAGCGACGAAAAATGATTAACAACGTAAATAGCGGAAAAAAACGAAAATGTTCACCAGTAAAGGAAAAATTATCAGAAGCTAGAAGACTAGTGGAATGGGCAAATTCTGTTACGATTCCAGCCTAGAATTTATATTACCGATAAAACAGTCAAGATTATTTTACTCGTAAGTCAGCAACTCCAGATCCCACAGTCGCGAGCAGGGAACCTGAGCGCTGACTTCCGTTGGCAGTTGGTCAGCACTCTGGCGTGAGAGCGAGCCGCTGTCAGCGGCGTCTCCAGAGATGCTTCGACGGCAGTACTGACTAGCCAATAGGGACAAACGACGAAAACGTCATTCTAAAAATAAGCTTTATTTGATTGGCCTCCCCCCAAGACATCCATTTTTGAACGGAACGAGGGGGCAGCGAAGCGGAGGGTTCGCTGGTGGAAGGTGAACCTTCCAATCCGGAACACGTATGACGATGCGTGGTCCGCAGAGAAGCTAGTATTTTAATCATTTCATTTGTAATTCTTTGTTTGTCTGTTCGGTATATATCTCTGGGTATTTATAACAGCTGTGACCAATAGTAATTTAGCTGTTAGAATAGTGTGAATTGAATGTTCTGTTGTTTTACCCAATGTTTAACCATGGTAGGGAAAATGATCCTAGCTTACTTCTAACCTAGCCGTACCGGCTTCTCGTAACTGTGGATGTTATGTCACAAGCCAAGCGAGTAGCCCAGTAAATGAACGATTTTGATAGAGAGTTACCGGGCAGGTGCCTTAAATAGCCCAGTATGTAACAATTTATGTGGGGACGCCGAGTAATAATTAGGAGCCCAGGGGGTGGCACGTAACAATTCTATGAGACGAAATCTGCGGGAAGTTGGTTGTGTCATCTCCGTAAAACTGATTGTACATCAGACATGAGACTATATATCAAGTAATTACCACCACGTGCACAAAGAGAATGAATGTGTGGTTGTATTTCGTTATTTCACAGTTTCAATGCTGGTCTGTTCCACAACGAAAAATCCCCATCCAAAACAAATATGTAAAGAGATCAGGAGAAAAGTACAAGTTTTATTCTCGTGAAAAAACAGAACTGAGAATTGAATGCTCGTCAAAATTACAAATACACATACTTTAACAAACAGAGCAAATCCTGACAATGCTCGTAGAATTGAAACTAGTAATATAGAACGAGGAAAATACAAAGTACCCACATCAGGAAGGCACGTCAGATAATTGTCATCTAAATTCCTGAAAAGTTCAAAAGGTTTTCTGCTGTAACTCACGACTTTGGAATATTGTAGCAGAATCTTGAAGTAGCATAGAGTTCTTTCAAGCACAAAGTCGCAGGACGGAAAATCACTTCGTCGTAGGTGCTTGCGATGCGGTCCGCTTCGCCGTAGACTGAATTTCTTAGCTAGCACGTAAGCGTTTCGGCTCGTACGCGAGCTGAGCGAACTCTCTCTTTAGTTGTCATAAACAACTTATTTCACCATGGTAATCTTGGTTGTCGGGAGAATCTTTTGTCACTGTTATCGAAGTCTCTTGACAGCGAAATTCCTATTTCTTGTCGATGGTTCTAGTGAAATCTTACTTCATTTCTTAGCTAGGAACGTCTAGAAGTGTGGAGTTCCTTGGAGTGAGCACATGTTCATTTGGTCATGCATCGATATTTGGTGGTACGCGTGTACATCGATATTTGGCGTTCGATATGTAAACAACAGAATGTCTTTCGAGTGTTCACATATGGCACTTGTGCAAGAATGTAAATAACATGGGGTGATAGGTACTGATTGTGCAGCAGTAGATATCCGTATGACAATATGTAGCAGGATGTGAGTATAAGATTCTCTACAAATGGTTTAAGAAACAAGAAAACAATCTTTATTTCTGTGTTCAATAGTTTTAAATTACAGTCCAATTAAAAACATTGTTAATGATACTTCTTAAACTCTCATTGTTATTTTTTAGGCCTAAATAGTTAAGTGATTATTTAATAATAAATATGTTTATGCCTTTAATTGTTAATAATGTTTCCGAATAAATTTCTTAAAGAAATTCATTGTATATAATAGTAATTTGTGTGGGTCACCTTGAGTTCTATTTGAGGGTCAGTTTTGGAACTCAAGGATTTTTTTAAAAAATCTTACACTATGACCACATTTGGTACACCTACCTAATTTTAATTTTAAAATCAGCCCTTCACCCCCAGATAGATGGTAGGGGGCCAGTTTGATGTGACCTTGTGGCTTCCTGGTTCATCGGACATCACTCCCATGGACATTCGCATCATAAAAGCAAAGTTTATGAAAACAACCAACTAACAACTCGAAATTGAAAGAAATCAGCGTGCAAAAAACCAACAGCATTGTTTCACTAGTGCACAGAATAGAGTGGCGCAGAATAGAAGTAAGCAGACAGGTTCATAAAAGTAACGGAATAACTTTCCGGAAGAAATATGCATATATACTGTTTAATCTGAATTAAATACATGAATACGACACTTAAGTGTTTGATTATTGGGTTTACAAATATGAAATCACACAAGTTGCAACGCTCAGAGAAAAGTATTTTGGAACTCTTTTGAAACTGGAATGAAACAAATTAATGAAACACTCACTAGTTCGGGTGTCAGATTTCTATAACTAACCCAATTGCCAACAGAATGCGCTTCACTGCACCTCCATCAATTAGCATGCCTTCTGAGAATTAGTAAATAAGCACGAAATAATAATTATTAATGAATTTTAAATTCTGTCAGTGGTGGTCTAGAAGTAGCGTCTTTGCCTACACGATTCCGCTGAACGGCAGAGCGTGAGTACAAGTCCTTCTCGGCCTACCTGGTGAGGTGTTCAACTGGAGTATCTCTCACATACTCCAGACAATTGTCGGTTCGATACCTAAAGTTCCTTGGCAACACAATATATCTTCTTCTTCTCAGTTCCCGCACATAAGTCCAACGGTGAGGTGGAAGAGCCTGAAGATCTCATGTCCTGAATCTCGCAAAAAGGTATAAAATACATGAATTAATCAATACTTTACGTCAAAACTTATGCAAATAGCCCAAAAGCGTCGCGTTTCTGGTAACTGTTCCTCACTCATCTCACTTTCTGTTTCAGTTTATTTTGCCTTAATTGAGTGTCGTATTCATTTTTAAGATAGTCTTTCAATATTTTTGAATTTATTTTAAAGAACGTTATAGGATTTCTCTGTGAGATTTTAAATAGGATTTACAAACTGCGCTAAAATTGCGGAAATGGATTTCTGGTATTATGATAAACACAAATGATTGGATGTGTGACTTATATGTTTATTTGGCCAAGAATTAGAAAAACATATTTCCATGAATATATTGGCGTTTAAATTAATTTGATTGTTATACGGTTCAATGTGATGCACGTGATATCTGTACATTTTTCCTTTTACATGATTTCTAATGAATGAAGTTTCCTTATTTTCATTTTATATTAAAGAAGCAGTGCCAGTATTTATTGAACAAAACAATAAAACTACGTGTTAATTTGTTACCGCATAATGTGGTCCAGTATGGTATGAAAATGTTAAAGTGAATAAAACAACAAAGAATTGTTTTACAATGGTTCGAGAAGAAGCGGTTATTGGAAGTTTTTCGCCTATTAAATACAGTGATAGTGGTTACGTTTCGTGGATTATATGATCATATTTAAAAATTGAGAATGGAATAGCATGGCTGTACAATGTAATTGGTCTGGATTGAATAGGCATGAATGCATGTTTAACACAGAACATTTATAAATCGAAAAATAAAGTATCATTTTTCATTGTAAATTTATTTTACAGCTCTAGGTTTAATATTGACACGTTATACGAGTTTAGAGTAATAATTAAGAATATCATAACGACAGTTATTGTTTCATTATTCGTATGTTTACATATGCAGATTTTTCCATCACAAAGATAATATCCTAATCTGCCATATAATCACTTCATAACCAATTGAGATATATAAATGTTCTATGTTGCAAGAACAGTTTTTATTGGAAGAAAAAGCTGATAAACGCCACAATTAATTAAAAAAATATGGAAAAGCGTCAACGAAATCTTGTTTGTTGTTGTAACTTATGAATTAAACTTTTAAAAACTATTTTGGCCAAATTTAAAGTATTCTGTTGAAACCATTGTAACCCACAAGAGTATTGACAATCTTAATTCCCAATTGACAATCACATTGACAATCACATTGACAATCTTAATTCCCAATTAAGCAAATTGTGTTACGCATTCCGAAACTTAGTTAACGCAGTTAGTCCACGTATTTCCCGTTGCGTATATTTTGCAAACGTTTACTCCCATTTACGTTACGGCATTACCTTCTGGGGTAATTCCGGTCAGAGTATTCAAACTTTCAGAATTCAGAAGAGGATAGTTCGGATAATTTGTAAATCTCACCCCCGAAACTCTTGTAAACCTTTATTCAAGGAATTAAATATATTAACACTTCCCTGCATTTATATTTATGAAACAGTCGTGTTTGTTAAGTCCGAATTACTGAAGTGCCACCCTTGCTTTATACGAAACAGTCTCGTTCACGAACACTATACACGCAATAGTAGTAATATTCATCGCCCTAGAGTGTCAACCACTCTTTGCCAAAAGGGACCATACCATTCGGGAATCGTTCTATATAATTCCCTGCCCAAGAATATAAAAGATATTATGAAATTGAATATCTTCAAATCCGCGGTTAAAAACTACCTCCTGCACCAGTGCTTCTACACTGTAAAAGAATTTATTGATTTTAACAAAAGTTAAATTCGTCTTGTGCTTTATCACGCCATTGCTGTAGTACTTTTTAAACAACTTATAACAATTTCAAAAACTATTTTCTTGCATGATTGTGTTGTCTTATGGCTCATATTAATTTAGTTTTATGTGTACTCAACATTGGCACGTTTGTGTACATAAATTCTGTAGCCCCATCCTGGCCCGGGTTTTTCTCCGGTTTTCCTTCGGGTAGAGGCGGATTTATCATACAGGTTCTCTAGGCTTTGTCTAGGGGCGGGTCTATTGTAACAATAAATCGTGAATTTAGTGTTATTTCAATTTTTAAGCACTATACTCAGAATAATCTATAGTTCGATAATAACTTACATGTAATTTTTTGCTTAAAATTACAAACATATTGACATTCTATTAGTATTATAACTCGCAGCTAACTTTTTATCTTATCTAGGAATTTTTGCTGAATTTTTTGAATCCGCCTCTGCCTTAGGGCCCTTGATCGGAATTGATGGGATGGTCCCTTGCTTGCTTCCGGAGAGTAAATTAGTTTTTTTTCCCTCCACGTGGTCATACGCAGTTTGTACTGTTTTTTGACAATAAATTTATTATTATTATACATGCCACGCCTGATAACTCTCATTTTAACTGCCGTTACGACAAATTGTTGAAAAATAGTAAAACAAAATATTACGAATTTTTTCCAACAGTGATTGCATTGTACATGTTATCTCCTTGACAATGCATAAGGTGACGCTATCTTTTGATCGTCATAGCTATTAAACTATCAACTGCAGGTGCGTAAGGTGAGACTAGCACTCCATGTTAGTCAAATCACTGAGACGTATATTTTCTTTACTTCTATTGTCATTGTTATATAGCAGAATTACAATTATGAAAATGAATTACAATGATGAAAAAAACAATTTAAATTCTACCTACCAGTTAATAGTTCAGTATAAAGCACATTTAGGAACTTTCTTGACTCGTTTGAAATGCATAAGAACATGTTCAATCCTGGCGGCCGAGCGCAACGGTTTTGTGATCACACCACGGGAAAAGAGAATATTTTTTGGAATGTCCGGTAACATATAGATAAAAATGATGCAAAAAATACTACTAAAATTTGCTATAAATCAAATTAAACTTCCATCATTTTCGTGATTTAAATGTTGGTCTTATTTTGTAAATAAGTGATTTCTCCGTGAGACGCAATGTATTACACCATCAATTATAATTGCTCCCATTTCATTCAAATAAACGGTGAGATATGTTTTTCAAGTTGAAACCATGGTAAACATAATTTACTCTGTTTATTTATGCTCATTTCAGATACTTTAGTGATATAATTATACCTACTCTAGTTATACATTAAATCGATTACTGTGGCATTGGCGTTGTCAAGGAGATCGTTTCTCGCGGAAAAGAAATATTTTGTCACATAAAACCTTTTCTATTAACATGACTCAATTTAAAAAAATGATTTGAATTAAATGTTATATATTAAAAAATATTACGATGCAAAATAGACATCTAGGAAATGAACTCGGAAGCAGAGCCACCTCTCGGTCGTTTATTTGTTGTGAGGAGCGTGGGTGAGCTTCTACGTGGTAGCTGCCTCTTGGATCCCTTGTGTCGAAGTTACTCGTTGGATCGTTCCTCGCTGCACTACTTTGACGGGGATGTTACTAACACTTTAGTTGTCACGTGACGAAAATACGAAGGGACTCCCCAAGGATCACGTGATGCCGTTATTGAGGCTAAAGGATGAGAAGAACGAGCACCCAACTTTCACCAAGAAGTCTTTTGTTTACTTCAAGAACTTAATGTCAGTATTAGTAAGCCTATTAAGACAATGGAGCGGAGGGCTCTAAGACACAATTAAATCATCTCTATGGTACGCAACGTTTCGTCAATATTAAAAATGAACTTTCTATATTCATAACGTAATATTCAAAGTGTCCTGGGCATATTTTCATTTAACTCATTTTATTTGATTGTGTGTTTATTTGACAACAAGAGAATATTTTTTATCTAAAGATGAGTATTTGCTAGTATGTTTGTCGTGTATTCATATCTATACCAATTGATCGGGTTTTGTCAAACATGGTGGGATACGGTGGGAAACGGTGAGGAGACTTTTGAAATTTTACTCATAACTTACACTTGTGAAATTCATACATTTTACACAAGTCGGTGCTCTGTGTAGTGTTATTGAGGTAGTAATTTACACAAACTCAAAAATGCTAGTTTTTGTTTAAATTTTGTAAATTTGTTTATATTGCAACTTAAATTTAACATGGTCTCTCACAGGATTTCACGAATTTTTAACTTTATCTGGGAAAAAATTATATAAACGTCGGCTGGAATGTCTTAAAACTTTTCGAAATTATTCAATGGTATTATTAAAGTATGAAAACTGTGAAATCATAAGCCACGGGATCTAAAATGAGATATTCGATAAAAAGGAAAATAATGTCCGACTACTCGAAATTACGGCAGTGAAATGTGACAACGCCGCACTATATCAAGTGAACCACTTATTTCATCTTTCACTGTCCGAGTGAAAGCTTTCTAATGCCTCGGTTTTCCCAATACTTCTGTGTTCAAAGAGATGAAAACATTGTTGTATTATTTTTCATTCTTTCAAATTGAAATTGAAATAAATTACTTTGAGCTATGCTGTGGAATTCTTTTTCAGGGACGTCTTTGCTTTTCACACAAAACAAGATGATTTAAAAAACATTCTTCAAATTATCAACGTTGGAAGTAACCTCAAAAACTTTCTTTTTACGCGTTGTTTACAAGCAGCACGCTCAACTGCAGTGCTACCAACTTAATAAATAAAGCCTATTATTTTAGATCGTTTACGATGAAATGCATGTGACGTATCCCAAGTGATCTAATATGTTTTGAAGAAGAATTATTGTCACATTTTGATATCTTTCGGCACAGTTTAAATTTAAAGATTTCTTTCTTCTGCAAGTTACAATCCAGATACAGTCACATTAAAAATTTGAAATGTCGAAAAAAGTTTCGTAAATTACAACCATATACGCTAATTTAAAATGTTTATACAATGTCCTGAAGCTATTTTCAGACAATTTTTACTATATGATTGTGTAATCTAACTATAATATTCCACAATAGTGGATTTCATGAAGTACATTAAGTCCTTAACTTTTGAGAAAATCTTACGTGAAGTAGAACCTTAATCCGGTACGTTCTTCTCCGAAAAAAACCCGACTAAAGTACAAAGAGCAAACAAATGTGTTCCTTCTTTCCCAATATGTCCTTACACTCATCGAAAAGCATTATCACATTATCATTTTGATTGACTAGCTGTGTATTAGAGGAACATAGGGTACATTAGAATATTTCATGTTATTGAATTATTTTGAGTGCTATCCATTATTCTGCACTACATTGCTATCATATATTTCAACAGTCAAATGCAAATGCTTTCCATTCCAATAAAATATAAATACATAAACTTATTTTTTTTCCTTTCATGGATAGAATGAAATGGAATATCTAAAAAATGTCAATAATAAATATTTGATATCATGTATTTTTGCGCGAAAATTCTATGGAAAACTATTTACTTGAGATTAATTTTAGGTTTCTCATGAACAAAGCAGATAAAGCTGCGTATGACCACGTATGAGATAAAGATCAGATTGAAATGTTGTATTGAAACTACTCAAATACAAAAGTGTATTTTGTGACAGCATCATCTACCACACAGTGTAAAACTATATAGGAATGCAATTTCACGTCCTCTATTTATTTATTTTTGTACGTTCTCATTCTCAAAGATATTTGTTTACTTTGTAGGTCAGAATATATTTCTGAGCATTACAGTAAATATATTTGTTTAAAATTATTTATATCTTTAAATGAGATAAGGTACATTAAGACATGCGTTTTGAATTAGAACAAGCACATTTCTACTTGTTCTCCACTTTTTAAATTGTTCAGGACAAAGATACTTAAAAGAAATCTTTTGAAACTGAAATAATCACGAAACCAAAATATATTTTAACTCAAGATTATGGCAATGGTTTTCACTAACTTAAAAAAATAAAGTGATTACATTATATAAAAACAGTTTTGAATATGATAGCCACCGTGTTTCATGCAATGAATTTTTTAAATCCTTGATTAAAATTACATCGATACAAAAAATGACGTATTTGGTATCATTAATGAACTTTTACTCAGCACACATTCATTATTTTGTTAATCAATTGTGTGGTATTTATCGAAGTCTACCAAATAAAACCGTTTCATTTGTCATAGCAAGAAAAATAAATCAGTATATAACAGTTCACAAAAACCTGTTTCATTTTTCTCTCATTTTCAGTTTTATTGTTTCATAATTAACCTAAATAAAAATGATAGGATCTTGGTCAAATATTCCCGATACTTTCCTTAAAACTAAACCCAATTATATCAAAGGGACAACTAAAATAAGTTTAAAAATTGATTAAAGGTCAATGAACGTCATGTCTCTTGAATAAGATTTAATGAAAGAAAATTCACAACCAGACGTAACAATTATTCACATTCACAATTTACAATGAAGGGGATGATGTAGTTAACCCGTTATAGTTTACGGAACGATAACGTCAAGTCCATATTTAGGAAACAAATTGAATTAATTATTCATTTGATAGTTTTATATTGTACTTTTAAGGTTTAATAATTATGAGTACCAAACAACATTCCCGCCTTTAAGTTAGATATCTCACATTTTTCTCTCTCCGGTTTTCCTTCGGATAGAGACGGATATTTTATAGAGCCTCGCTAGGCTCTTGTCCAGGAGTGGTGTCTTTCGAAATAATAAATCTCGAGTTCAGTGTTATTTAATAGTTACAGTTTATAAACAATACTTTCCGAATAATCTATAATTTGATAATAATACGTACTTCTGAAGTAACGTTTCTGTGTTTTATTAAATACGAATTTGTTGGTATTATGTTAATTTTATAACACTTAACGAATTGTGTAGTCCTCTCCTGGCACGGCTTTTGCGCCGGTTTTCCTTCGGATAGAGACGGATATTTTATAGAGCCTCGCTAGGCTCTTGTCCAGGAGTGGTGTCTTTCGAAATAATAAATCTCGAGTTCAGTGTTATTTAATAGTTACAGTTTATAAACAATACTTTCCGAATAATCTATAATTTGATAATAATACGTACTTCTGAAGTAACGTTTCTGTGTTTTATTAAATACGAATTTGTTGGTATTATGTTAATTTTATAACACTTAACGAATTGTGTAGTCCTCTCCTGGCACGGCTTTTGCGCCGGTTTTCCTTCGGATAGAGACGGATATTTTATAGAGCCTCGCTAGGCTCTTGTCCAGGAGTGGTGTCTTTCGAAATAATAAATCTCGAGTTCAGTGTTATTTAATAGTTACAGTTTATAAACAATACTTTCCGAATAATCTATAATTTGATAATAATACGTACTTCTGAAGTAACGTTTCTGTGTTTTATTAAATACGAATTTGTTGGTATTATGTTAATTTTATAACACTTAACGAATTGTGTAGTCCTCTCCTGGCACGGCTTTTGCGCCGGTTTTCCTTCGGATAGAGACGGATATTTTATAGAGCCTCGCTAGGCTCTTGTCCAGGAGTGGTGTCTTTCGAAATAATAAATCTCGAGTTCAGTGTTATTTAATAGTTACAGTTTATAAACAATACTTTCCGAATAATCTATAATTTGATAATAATACGTACTTCTGAAGTAACGTTTCTGTGTTTTATTAAATACGAATTTGTTGATATTATGTTAATTTTATAACAGACGTCGAACTATTTTTATCGTTAGAAGTGTGCTGAAACGTTAAACCCGTCTCTGCCTTAGGTCCCTTAATCAGAATCAAACCTGCATATCGTCAACGGCACCCATTTCGATCCCTTGCTTGTTTCCGGAGAGTGAATTAGTTTATTGTCCTGCACATGGTCATAAGCAGTCTGTAACTGCTTTTTTGACACTAAATTTAAATATTTATTTATTCATCGTATGACTTTAAGTATTTACATTTTGCACTACAAGGTCAAGACTAAAATTATACAAAACCTGCGATTCAAAATTTTGGTTACGGATTTTTTAAATACCGGATATATTCGAAAAGCAAGACAAAATTCATAGAATAAGGTGTTTTATTATTATTTTTACTTGATTTTAGCCTGGATTTCTTTATTCAGATATTCTGACGTCCTCAAAATGCAGGATTTCTGCATTTCTTTCTCGCAATTTGAACCATCTCCGTATCATGTGCGTAACTCATGAGAGGGAATTTTCATGAAATATCCACAGAATGGATATGGAATATCAGAGCTCGGCCATAGTGTCGAACGATGTCCAGGGTAAAAGCCAATCACTTGCCAAGTGACCAACGGATGTTTACACGTTCCCCATCCCATGTCTGCACGCCGCGTCCGCTCCGCTCCGCTTCATTCCAATCCCGTATCTCCGGAACTCTTTCTCCATTTCTGGCCGCGGATGCGAGGAACCTTACTGCACTCCTCAGCGACGTAAAAACGGACTGCGAACGACGTTTGGGAAATTTATGGGAGGAAATTGACGCCGCGTCGGATGTAGCATTGGTTGGGTGGGAGGAAGGAATGGTGTGGAATGGGATGAAAAAGAAGGGTGAGGTTTGGATTAAGCTGGATTCTAGGAAGACCAGTCAAAGAAGGAAATGTCACGGTTAAGTGGAAATCTTTTGTTGTAGGAGATGAATCGGGTGACTAAAAATGAGAAGTATATGCCAAATGGAAGGGTGTTGATGGGGATAAGTCAATATAAAATATTTTTAAATCTCTCTCACAAAGGTAAGTAATGTTATGGATAAATTTTGAACACAACTTGGATGCCATATTATATATGAGTGTTTTAAAAGTATTCATACATAGGCACATTAGTTTCTTTGCAATTTTCCGAGATGCGTTTTACCAACTCAAAAGTTTCTATTTTTATTTGAGAGGGTAAATTCATATGTTTTAATGCATTTATAGAATAAATTATAAGTCTGTAATAATATTACTAACAAAGTGTTTTATGAAATTCGAGATAAATACTTAAACGAATTCGTCTACTTACTGGAGATTTCATGTTCAAGTCTTCTGGGGCCGAGTGCCAGGAGATTTAGATTGACAAAATACTACATTACTGAGATCATAATTAATGGCAGTTCTTCCCGTTAAAAAAATTTCACCTTCAACATTTCTTTGACCACAGAATCATACGATGCGTCAAGAGATATAACACTTGATAATAAAGCAATATAAATACCTTTATCCATCGATTCACAAACACAAGTGTCAACCTGTATTTGAGTCATTCTCAGGTGTTATCAACCTGAGTATGATATACCAAAACAATATAATTAAACTCGTGGCGATAAGACCAAATAATGAAGAAAGAAATTTTCAATTACTTTGAGGAATACTTATGGTGAAACATACTTCTCGAAATTTTTAAAATTGATGAATTTGTCTGTCAAGTTTTGTTTCTTGTTTATGGATACATATATTTTTCGTTCTACAGATATCTTGTCAGGAATAATAAATTAATTTATTCATTATTACCAGCTGAACACAGGTTGAACAATCAGTTTTCTTTTTTAATTTTATGAAATAGAAAGTGCTATTTGAAGGTCGTTATATTGCTTAAATATGGTGGATTAATGAAAGACAAAAACTTAATATTTTAGTCTAAGTGTGTGTTACGTGTTAACTTATCATACGCATTTCAGACATCTTTACGTGGTCTACATTAATGAATATTTAAAAAAATTTATAACAATATCATTCGTGAACATTTTGAATCAATTTTGAATTTTTTCTGACGTATCATTTAACTTTCATGCATTAAAGGATGATTTCTTGAATTAGTTGTTGATGCTTCATTGAAATTTGTATTATGAAAATAATTGTGAAATTGTTAAAAATATAATTTTTCTTTATCGAGAAGACTTAAAAGTACTTGAGAAAATGTTAAGATGGTTTTGCAGTATTACGATGGTTTTATTAGAGTATTAATGATCTCATGATTTTTCACGTAAAGCTAAATCGTTTCCACGGCTTGTCTAGAAATAAAAATTTTAAGTGTGAAATCATAAATGAATTTGGAAACCGTTCCGCCATTCTCCGATGCACTTATTTCTATTGGAGGTTATTTTAAACTACTTAACGTAAGGTTCCTAAACTAAAGATTTTGTCTTTCAATTGGGGCTTTAGAACTCGCCGACATCTAAATCATTAGAGGTCGAACTAAAGATTTACTTGTTGCTATAGGTAAAAATGAATTTACCCAAATAGAGTGTGATTTATAAATTTTCAGCTATACACAATGATTTCTACGCGAAACATTCTATCAATAAATAGTAACTTACATGCTCATCTTGTGATTAACTTTTTAAATATAATTTATTGACAGCATTACACTTGACTCAGTCTTCAAATGCCGTCTTTAAACTTTGCCTCCAAACATAGTGGCTTACGAGTCTTATTATACGTCTTATTTTGTATTCATTTGTTAATTATTTATTTCGTTTTCCTTTACATGAGGACGTCAACTCGCAGCATGCCTCTTGGACACCCCTAACCGTCTCCAGTGAGACTCTATCGTCCAATATCTTCTCAACAACAGCTTTCACCTTCAGTGTCCCTAGACCCGCTGGCGCCTTCCCGAATATATAATCTCCGCGGTATTTTTTTGCCGTTCGCAGACGACCTCCGGTCGATTCGTGAATGTCAAGATACAGATGCTCAGAGCACGTTATTCGATTTACGCACCTCGCATAAATATCGGTTCGTAAATAAGAGGAAAGACACAAACAGATGTGTTCGGTTTATCTTTTGCGCTGGATGCCCTCTTCCAATTCTGTTTGACGAAAATGAAGTTGAGTTTACGAATTGGCTTCATTCAGATCGAGACAGGACACACAATCAGAAAGGAAATATTAAACCCGCTCAAGACGTCTGAATTACTAACAGAATACGTGGGATTACACAAAATAGTTGTATTTTAAAACGAATCTCGCAGGGTAATCGATGATAAAAATTTTCTTGTAATTTATTCAATTACTGTATCTTTAGCAGTCATCACAGATTTGCTCATTACAATCCTATACTAATATAGTAAACTGCATACAAAACTTGTATACAATTTATAGGTCAACAGTTTAAAATCTTGAGAATGACATTCATTTTTGCATCAGACGATCGTGTAATGTGGTGTTTTAAATGTATATGTGTAGAAACTGGCAGAATTCCCGCGGCAGTACCCGCTACTAACTCATCGAAAGAAACACGAGTATTGCTATTTCCATCGTATAAACTGACGGTTCCATCTGGTAGTACATCTTTCTGAGACTTCTTTGTGTCATTGACATGTCATACATTTAATTAAATTTGTCTGTCAGAGTCATAATTTCTACTCTCGATTACTCTATAAAATTGTGACATTTCTAATTCGAGGGCTTTTTGATCGAATCACGACATATTGATTTTCAAAACAATCCCACGTAAAACTGCCTCGTAATATCCCACAAACAGATATTCATGGTTATTTATTAAATAATCAGCTATTTCTGAACCAATTATTGTATGTACTATTAAAAATGGCATTGGTATGATTCAAGACTTTTGCCTCGCTTTGTATCATCTCTATTGATTTTTCCAAACCAATCTTGATGTCGTTGTATTTACTTTTATTCATGTGTCTCAAACTCACGTCAATTTCTGTTTCGCCATAATTAAAACCACTGAGATAATGTTAACACACCATGCAGTTGTATCACATTCTGGTTTACAATCAGACCCTGAGAAAAGTTTGAAAGCTTTGTAGCTAAGAGAATCAGCCCAACTTCTTGCGTTTTTAGTATTGCCTGAAAGTTCTGGTATGAATTTGGGTGTCACTTACGTCAAAACGCTCCACACCAACAGTGTTTGTTGAATGTTTACACTTTTTCAACAAATTTATCTAAAAGTTTATTTTTCTATTGATAAAAAAAATCTTTTTAATTCTTAAAGGCGTGGCAAGAATTATGAAAAAATACGAGTCACGTCCACTGTCATCGGAATGGGAACAGCGGTTTGTAGAGTAACGCACACGAAGAATCTATCAGAAAATGTCTCGACATGTCTTGGTTACAAGCACAGACCTGTAAACTTATTTCTTTTGCTTAACAAACAATTTTTGCTATAAAGTCGGCAACTACTGAACCATCAGTTCTATCACCAGAGCAACTGTCTGTTTCCGTTTGCTCCAGATTCCTGCCAGCAGAAAAGGTCGAGTACGGTTAGCCACAACGTCATGGTTTTGCAATAACAATTTGTCAGTGAATGTTTACAGTACTAAGTCACACGAATTTACCGACTTTACAACCATTTCATCAAAGTCTAAGTCACTGGGAAACTCTTCTACCTTTAATTTTAAAAATTCAAATATTTCTTCAAGTACACCGGACTGGTAATGTAAATGTACGATGTTTATCTGCAATGTGATGATTCTGAAGAAAGAATTCTTTACATCTTGATTATACTTTCATAACCCGATTACGACAAGCGAATTTCCACCTGTACTCTTAAACTAATGTTGCACTTTGAAATTTTCTCATACTTTCCTTCAGGGTATCAATTTGATCAGCATGGAATATCTTACTGATAGTTTTTTTATAATGTGATATCGACTGTTTACTTGTTCCAGTGTTTAATATTCCTTTCCATGCTACACTTGTTTTTTCTTCATACCTAGCGTTTTGAGCATTAACTTTGCACAACTGTTTTTGTGTGCAAGACGTATCTTTTCACTTTACGACTGTCCGTCCGTCTGTGCGCAGTACTCTTGACTGAATGGAAAAATATTTTGTTTTCATTTTATATATGTTTATGGCACGTAGTTTCAAGTTTGCCAATATGTGTTTGTAGATGTGTCATTTTTATATGTTACTTTGAAAAGGAGAACAGATGAATGGTCTGCATCTTGTGTTTCTCTTCGAATCGTGAATCTTCCACCCTCGCGACCTCTACGCACTTGTCGTAACCTCACATCCGGTGACGCTGCATTATTTTGCTGTCGCAAGCTTACGTGTCAGATGTGTCCACTGCTCCTTTTGCCGGATTTTCTTGTTAATTGGTGCATGATGTATGTCACATTTAATGTTTGCGTATATTATTTGATGCGTGAGAATGTCATTTTATATTATTTCTTATCGTTTTAAAAATTAACTTGTCTACGTGTTTGTTTTGTTTTGAAGGTAACGTTTGATAAATCTGTTTATTTTTCATGATATTTTTAATTCAATGCTTTATAACAGTTTTAATCGTTAAAAATAGTATTATTGTTAGAAATATATTTTAACACAGAATTCTTTGTCGAGATAGATGAGGAGCGTTACGAAATAACAGCAAGTATATAAGACAAACAGTATCACCTATTTGACCATAATCATACGATTAGTAATTATTAATATAATTTTGAAATTTCAAATTGCAAAAAAAAATTAACTCTTTAGTTCCTAATTAAAATATATAAGAATATGTATGGTCTGCTGGCTTCGTTCTCGCTTTAATAATATCATATTTATCTTTATATTTATTAATAAATATTTATTTTGATATATAATATAAATGTTGCTGACCTTATCTAGCCCCAAAACGAAAAAACAGAATTTGTACATAAGAGATTCTTTTATGAAAATGCTAGTAAAATATTTGTTTAATAAAATTTTTAAATTGAGTAAAATGAAGACGATCAAAATATAGAGCAACATGTGAAAATCATCCCCTCCTAATATAATGGGTTATTGCCACTCTCCAGTCCAGACTGAGAAACATATACGAGAAAGTATGTGCAATGGTTTTGCACCACTAGTTAAATTATGCAGTAAAATATACCTTTGAAATGTGGTGAAATGATATAATGATCCGTTTAGGCTGACGTTTTTTGACTGACACATTTGCCTTAGTTACTGTATCATTTACACTAACATAATGTCTTCATGTTCCCTCGTAAATTTCTAGTTAACATCTAATACTAAGTGTTGAAAAATATTTAAAAAAGCATTTCGTTTTTAACACGTTTCATCAGAAACATGAACCCAAGTTATAAAATATGAAGAGTAAAAAGAGAATTTCATATCTGCGTTTTAAAATGATTCGACATTTTTTAAAATACTCACTTCACGAAAAACCGATTTTTTTGGGAATCTGGTTTTGGGACCTGGTTTGTTGACAAGCTATGACATTATTTGAACGAAATTAACCCGTTTCGCTGAACAAAGTACAAGAGATAAATAATTTCACGCAAAAAAGTAATTTTGAGAGAAGAACTTTGTCAAATTGAATACCATAATTGGATAAAACTATTTTGAATTAATAGTTACACAAGCTGAGAACTTCATGACAACAAAACATCAGATCAGGTTACATTCAAGTGTACAACTGAAAATACTGAGTTGTTAACAAAAACAACTCGAGCAATTCATACTAAATTCTTTCAACTTTGACCACTTCAGTGGCGCGCTTTTTCATACTAAATTCCAGTTCATTAACGGCTGCTTTTCAATTTAAGTAATTATTCTCATTCTAGTACAACACATGATCAAAGAACCGGGATACAAGAAAGAGCTCTAGATTCGCATTGGCCAGCGGACATTACATCGAAGAACATAATTTTTTATTCCACACAAATACATATAATTTAATGTAACAGCCTTGCTCAACATAATAACATTTTCCAAAACTAAACATGTCTGAGTACATTCATAGTACACTACTGATAACATAAAAGGGTCTATTTATTTTTCCAAGTCCCAAGCTCTGACCAGTTTTGGATCTGTTAAGTTTGCAACGCCTCTCTCCTCCTGCTTCCCCTTCGAGTGGGGAAGTTTCGTTCGACCAATCGTAGGTCTATTTGAAGCGGCGCCCATATTTGGAAGACTAATAGTATCGCTGGTAAATCGTAACGAGATAAAATGTTTTATTACACCGCTATTAAAGAAATATTTTGTATATTTTTATTATACACATTTTGGGCTTCTATAACAAAAATATTCTGTATATTCTTGACTTCAATAAACTTTACCATTCTCTATATTTAAACGACATCTTGAGATTCGTTGTCTCGCAAGGTCTTCATAGGCATTGTAAACGATATTAGACTTTCTGTTAAAAACGTTTGCGTAATACTGTGATAAAATATAGTTTTTAACAGAATTTGAATATAATTGCAATATATCGTATGGAATTGGTATAATTCGAATCACAAATTACTTATAAATATTCCTATAATTTCTTATATTTTTACAGTGAAGTAAAGAAATCAAATCTCAGTGCCTACAAATGATGTGTATTGTCGAAAGTAATTTCATATAATTTGCGATTCTCTTAAGTTTTTCATATATGTGAAAAGGAATTAAATAAATATAGAAAACGTTTGTCTCAAATATGAACTAATAACACAAAAGTTTAATTCTCGANNACCTAGTTTCAGATATGACGAAATAAAAAAAATCCCTTTTATTTATTCCAATCAAATTGAAATGTATTGACTCATATTAATACCATAGATTCTTTTCTTTTTTCATTCCTACTTCTTGCACTCTGTCATTCGTTCTTTCTTTCCTTTTTTTCTCTTTTTTTCTTTCTTTTTCTTTTTCTTTCTCTCTCTCTCTCTTTCTTTCATTCATTTCTTTTCTTGTTTCTTTCCGCGTTTTGCCTTTCTTTCTTTCTCTCTTTCCTATTCTCTCTCTCTTCTCTGTCTTCCTTTTACTCTTTCTTTCGTTCTTTAATTCTTTTTTATTTCTTTTCTTTCTTTTTCCCTCCATTTTTTTCTTTCTTTTTTTCTTTGTTTCCTTCCGCGTTGTGTCATTCTTTCCTGTTCATCTTTATTTATAAGCAAATGTTTCCAACATCTTATCTTTCATATTATTGATCTCTGATTATTATTTTAGGTTGCACGATTACTACCAAATTGTTATATTGTGGATAAATATGTCATTAGAAGATGTAATTTATTT
>NNCF01129541.1:145794-177814 GCA_002313205.1 Laupala kohalensis
AAAAAAAAAACTATTTTATTTATGATTCTAGATTTTGAATGTGATGTCACAGAACAGTCTGTGATGACACTAGTATTACAAAAACTAAGATATCCCACATTCGATCACGATTCCATTTCAATATATTATTGAAAAATACTTTTTTGTGTTCAAAACGTCACCACTACCATATTATAGACAATACAGGTATGAAAAATTTTAATTAAAGATTTTTCTGTGCCGAACGAAGTAGAAGCAAAACTGAAAAGATACTAAACCATGCTGCAATGATGTGTCAAATAAGATATATAGTGGAAAAGCTACAGGCAGGGAGAAGGTTGAACTAAGGTTGAACCAAGCTTCTATAATTAGATCCTTCGCAGCTCTAAAATTGTTCAACGTCTTTCAAACTCTGCGCTTTAGCTCACGCAAATTTCCTCGAGAATTCAACGCTATCTTCATTCTACCCTACAAACTAAAAAGATATAAGAGCAACGGACAAAGGAAGGTAACTCATCATGCCAGTCTTTTTTGTTAATATTTTGTGACTTCCACTTTTATCTTTCGTGTGTACTTTTGCGACTCCAATTAACACAGCAGTCTCCTACCAAAGGGATGCACAAAGAGAGTGGCGTAAAAAATACGTAGGAAGAAGCACTTTGTCAGTTAATATTTTAGTTCTTATCATCCGAGTAATTACCATACAATTATAAAAAACATTTTTATCTAATGTGTATGGAAAAGTGAATATAACAGTGCTAGTAAAGTTTTTGTCCTGAGTTTAGATGTATTTTAGTTTTATTTTCTAGATACACTTTTTAAAGGTGAATTTTATTTCCAGTCTTGCTTTGGTACCATAAAATTTCAGACCAATTAAAATCATATCACTAAAATTTAAAACAAATAATTTGGATTTATGAGAGGATAATTTAAAGCTATCATGATAAAAATTTAAATTTTTTTTGTAAGTAATTGTTTATAACATTTATAAAAATAAAAACTTCAAATGATATAATAAAATCTTTAAAAATGTAAAACTTCCATGGTTAGAAACAAGAAATAACAGTCATTAAGTAAGTGTTCGAAGCAGGGGTGAAGATGTTGCTATATTTATAATAAAAGGCACGTTCGCAAAGGCGAATAATGCGAGCATATTATAAGTTAGGGATTTACTTGCGAAGAGTAAGACCACAGAAAGCTTATTCATAAAGGATACTGTACAGAAGAATGTGAGAAAAAGAGATTAATTTAAACGAGATGGACAGAAGCACTTAAGTATTANAAAAAGAGAGGGAGTATTAAATGTTATAGAAGGTTTTAAAAGACGGAAAGAAGGAAAGGAGAGAGAAAGGATGCATTGTGGAGCAGACGGAATTTAATTTGAAGACAATTCGTGGTTGGTCTATGTACAGTACATACAATTAGTTCTACTCCACATCACAGTACAAAGCAGATAACGGCCGAGATTTCAGCAAATCGATCAGTTAAGAAGTCAAGTTGTCAGCTTAGTATGAAGTTTAAGTAACTGAACAGTGAACAGTACTGCAATGAAATGTTTACTTCGTCGGTGCATGAAAACGTGTTATATTACAAGCGAGATCAAGCCAAATACCGACAATTTGTGAGTGAATCATAATGATCGGGGGCGAACAAATAACTCCCACCTATTTTTTAATTAGAGTTAATTATAAACAATAGGCTTAGTGCTGTATGAACGACTACAATGATATGTGGTGACCTGGCATTGGGTGTCACCGACGTTTTTGCTGAGTGGGAAGCCTGCAGCTTTGGATACCTTTGTCGATTTGAGGACGAGGTTTTATGAAAAGGTAATAAGTTTTATGTATACTATAAATAGCTAAATGAACCCGGTGATGCCCGGGAGAATGAATTAGTACCCACGAAAGAATTAATATGAAATGACTACACCCCGATGCCAAAGGTGCCGCAGTGTCGAAGCCATCGTGAACAAAAAAGATCACACTTTCATGTGAGGCGACTCAGTGTCTCAAAAGTTCCCTCACGAATGCTAGGGTAGGGATGTTGTAATATTATCGATATCGTTAGTTATCGATATTTGCGATATTATATCGATATACAGCATACGATATTATCGTGTTATCGCGGGGCAAACACAAAGATCGGGTTTCGATATCACTCTTCATGAAAAAAATTGCGGAACCTCCTTGGAACAAACTTAACTCTGCAAAGATAAAACGCAAATAAAACACTTTTCTGCAGATAAAACTTCAAGACCGTGGTGGGGTAGGAAGTAGAAATCCAAAACCCCGTTTCCAGATATTTAAATTAGCAATGTTAAGGTACAAATGTCAAGTTGATATCTCAGTCAGTTCGTGAGATATATCGAAAAAATCTAAAATTAAAAAAGGTAATGAAAATGGGGGTAGGAGTGGCTGTTTGAAAATGAAGTATAGTTTTTGCCAGAGTTTTGAAGCTCAAGAGTGCAAATTTTCATCGTCCTCGGATAAAAACTGTACATTTATATAAAAGTCATACACACTCACACACCGCCAAGGACACTTTATGTAAATCGATAGATCTAAATCCTGTGTACATAATTAGTAGAAAAATTGTTGATCGCACACTCTTATCAGTAGTACTCTAGCATACTCTTACACCATAAGAGTTTTAATTATTTAAATGTAAATTAGTAGGGATTTTCGGCAGATCTTGCGCGAGCTTGTCTGTTATTGATATCTTCACGAATGTACCGGTTTCACATAGCTAAAAAAGCAACTAAATCCTAGCATATGAAAATATGAATGCAATTATATTAAGATTTTCATACTTGATGAGGGATTTTAAAAAAATTCAACACGAACGGTTCTACTCATTACGTTCCCTCTCACTCGGGGAAGGGAAGGGAAAGTTCAAGAATAGACAATTACAGATATCGTGTACGTCTATATTCAGCCACCGTGGTAAAAAAGACACTTCCTTTCCCCCTATACGAATAGTGGAATGGCGATGAAGGAAAAATTATTGCAAAGGACCGATTTTCACCGGATTCATATTTGTCAGAGAGTTTGAGATGTATAATTATTCTATTAATACCGTTAAATTCAAGTTCAGATAACGTGGGGATGGGAAGAGGGCGAGACGAAAAGTTAACGTAAACGACTGATATTAGGATCGAAACCGCAGTTGATGAGATTTTGAGATAAGGAACTAAACGCCTGACACCGCTAGGTTAACGTTCGCACCAAATGAGCGCACGACACTGCAAAAGGTGAGAGTTGGGAAGAGCATTACACGAAAAGTTATCGAAAATAGTTGATATCAGTGTCAGCGTTCTAGCTTTCAGGGATACTGAGATGAATAGACATTTCAAATGTTATGTCAGATTGGGGATAGGAGTGGGGTGGGTGTGAAGAGAGCCCTTGAACACCCGTGGGTGGAGTGGGAAAGTCATGTAAAATGTTAAATCGAAAAACAGGTGTTAAATCCATTTATTTCGGAGCCCTTCAGATAAGGTTCAGCACGCATGGGGGCTTCATTCCCCTAACTCTCCTAGAGGTGAAGTGGTGTGCTTGGCTAATTGGAGACGTTTCGATTTTGCTTGCTCAAGGGTGGTTTCATGCAAGAATTTATATATTCTTGTTATGGGAGGTGAAACTCAAAAACAATTTGTACAATCGAGTTTTGCATAAATTTACTTTATTTTGAATTTGTAAAATTAGGATGCTGTACAGTTTTTTAATCAGTCAATAAAATTATTGTAATCTTACAGTACACGACAAATATATTTTATTTGTTCGTAATAAAACAAGATTTCTAAGAAAAATCCCGGGCTACGCTGGGTAATCAACTAGTAATGATCCATGTTTTTTACATCCAGTTAAAGTCCCTTGCATCCACCTCTAGTGCTGTCACGCGGTCACCACTGCAATTTCCACCACACTGCCCTGACATCGAAAGCGGTGAGCAAAATCCGAGAGCGGTCTCCCAATTTTTAGAATGGACACCCGCATACAGACTTCCACTCTTTTCACGAGAATTTTCTAATTGCTTCGGCAACTCCCATCCCTCCATTGCTACGCTACAAAAATTTTCTCATTAAAAAAATAACACAATTGGATCAAATACGTGTATGAAAACTGTGTCACATACTGGATGCGATTGTTTACTGGATCGATCGATAAAAAAGCAATGAAAAGCGAAAGGCAAAACGAAATGCATGCGTGTCCCAGATTTTATTTGTCTCTCGCCAGACATGTGTTATCAGCTCTTTTTATGACAACTGAGCCAACTGACCTATCCCCATGCATGCACTTTGGTTTAATAGGGGTTCATAGAAAAATGTGGAATAGCAAGAAAATTTCTCTTTTTGTGTCAGTGTTTTCTTGCTCTTCAGAGGAGGAGGCTTTCAGGGAGAGTGGCATTCATTGCTTTTTGAACATTTCTCATGTGAGACGAGTTTTGTTCTGATATTTAAGATCATTATTAACCTTAATTCGAATACGTCATGAGGACCGAACTCTGCGTACTTTACCTATATTTCCGTCTTTCGCATACCCTGCACCCTGCACGATAAGCCGATTTACTAATATAAACACCATTAAGAATACTGTGACCCTGAAGTTGAAGATTGCTATTGCTAATTAGCGGAATTATGAATATAGGAAGATGGAGTAGGGTGTAATATTACTCTATTTTATGCCAGTGGTGAATAATTTTTTGTTTTATATAATTCTTATATTTGGTATCCACAAAAAATTCGTCTTCTTGAAGATTTTCAATTCATACAAACAAGTCCATGTATTTGATTAGACAAATAGAGAATTAATTCCCCATTATTAATTGAACATTCCAGTAGAGTGAATGTTATACCATCGTAGCTATATTTACTTCATATTCTATTCTGTTAAATTAACTTGGATCAGTTTCTTTCAGAAAAGATTACTTTTACAAGATCACAAATTTAGATTAAACAAAAAACTCAATGACACCACATTTTACGTTAAGATAGCATAAATTTGAAACTGAATGAAACTACTTTTTCTAGAAATAATATTGTGTATGAGATAAAATCAAATATTATTCACCGTACAATATCACGAATTTTTCTGATAAACTAAACTTAAACGCAAGGATCTATTTATTATAAATTCAAATATATACACAATATTGTGATGAGATACATAAAATTATGAGTGTTTAATCTCAAATAAACTTATAACTATTGTTTAGTTAAATATTACATGTAAGTCCTCAATCATTAAAAGAGCAAAAAATTGAAGTGTATTTTTTGTTTATTATATATGAAAGCATAACTTACTATTTTAATATAAACTCATTTAGTACCAAGCAAAAAATTAAATTAATTTTTTTTATCGATGTGAATCTTCCTCATACGTAGCATTGAGCGCATTGTGCTTGGGTTGCACCAGCAGAGTTTGTCGGATACTGCTGAGACGTGTTCGATTATTTGCTGTAACAACGGATCATGATTTCATCTCGTCTGGATTCGGTCTTAAACACGGATTCACATATGAGATTAAGTGAGTGCGAAAACATCTCATCTCTAAGAGAGAATTGGAAAGCGCAGCGATTCTCTGAAAAAAAACGCTGACTTTTCTCACAATCTTTTATTACCACATGATGTTTGCGCAACTGACCATCATGTAAGCGATGAGTACTTTTGCCAGATACAGAATTTAATACAGCACTTGGAATGAACATTTCTCAGCTTGATTTACGTGTGCGACTTGAGATTACTATTACTTTTTCACAGTTCGATACGATGGGGCCCAAATGTATAAATGATAAAAAATCAAATTTATGGAGAATAGTAGGCAACAGACTAATATCGAAGTTAATGATTGATTTTATGAATTAGTAAAATCTTTTAAATATTAGGGGCAATCATTGCAGATAACATTGATATGACGAAATTATGTCTAGAACAGCTGCAGGTAACAAAATATACGGGAACTTAAAAAGAAGGGAGCTAAGAAATAAGACGCGACGTAGCTCTAAAAAATGCCGTGATGAAACTTGTAGTGCTTCATGGGCGCGAGTTTTTGACGCTGACTCTTAGTAATTACATTTTTGGGCGCTTATTAGTATAAGTTCGCTTGAGAATGGGAGCAGAAAATACTTCGGAAAATCTTCGGTCCACTAAAAGAGGAAGAGGGATTTAGATTAAGGACCAATGTTGAAGTAAAGGAAATGTGTTGTAACTCAGATAATGTGCATTGCATTAAAATTAGAAGACTGGTATGGATGGAGAACGTTATGAGCATATCTACTGATGGGATGACCAAAAGAATTTTTCTAGGAAGATCAGAAAGTACAAGAACAATAGAATGACACGACTAGATTGACTGGTGAAATTGGGAAATATTGTAGAGAGATGACATAAAAATATGAAGAAGAAAGACAATGAAGAGAAGGAAATGGGTATTTAAAATCAATGAAACAAAGGGTAACCTAAAAAAGCTAGAGCTAAGGAAGAAGAGTTAGATAATAAAATATAGTTAAGAAATGCTAATTTTTCAGGTTATTTTTTAAAACTAAATTACGTTTCTATCATTGTTATTGTCTCCTTCATTTACAATTCATTTACATCTTTTTGCTGAAGACACTAATTTACTATGTAAACACGCCAATGCTCGAAAGGTTTTGTCTAACCTTTCGACTTGGTTCCATGCAAATCGTCTCACTGTAAACACTGACAAAACAGTGTGTATGTCATTTCACAACAGTAATACAAAATCTTTACACCAGTTTTCTCTTTCTTTAAACAGAACACAATTAAAAACTGTTACGAATACAAAATTCTTAGGTCTCCATATTCAAGACAACCTCAAATGGAATTGTCACGTTGACAATCTTAATTCNTAAATCTTAGTTAATGCAGATAGTCCACGTATTTCCCGTTGCGTATATTTTGCAAACGTTTACTCCCATTTTCGTTACGGCATTACCTTCTGGGGTAATTCCGGTCAGAGTATTCAAACTTTCAGAATTCAGAAGAGGATAGTTCGGATAATTTGTAAATCTCACCCCCGAAACTCTTGTAAACCTTTATTCAAGGAATTAAATATCTTAACACTTCCCTGCATTTATATTTATGAAACGGTCGTGTTTGTTAAGACCGAATTACTGAAGTGCCACCCTTGATTCATACGAAACTGTCACGAACACAATACTAGCAATAGGAGTAATATTCATCGCCCTAGAATGTCAACCACTCTTTGCCAAAAAGGACCATATCATTCGGGAATCGTTTTATTTAATTCCCTGCCCAAGGATATAAAAGATATTATGAAATTGAATCTCTTCAAATCCACGGTTAAAAACTACCTCCTGCACCAGTGCTTCTACAATGTAAAAGAATTTATTGATTTTAACAAAAGTTAAATTCGTCTTGTGCTTTATCACGCCATTGCTGTAGTACTTTTTAAACAACTTATAACAATTTCAAAAACTATTTTCTTGCATGATTGTGTTGTCTTATGGCTCATATTAATTTAGTTTTATGTGTACTCAACATTGGCACGNGTTAAATCCGTTTTGTACTTTATCACGCCTTTGCTGTAGTACTTTTTAAATAACTTATAACAATTTTTAAAAAAATTCTTGCATGATTGTGTTGTCTTATGTCTCATATTAATTTAGTTTTATGTGTAATCAACTCTGGCACGGTTGTGTACATTAATTCTGTAGCCCCATTCTGGCCCGGGTTTTTCTCCGTTTTTCCTTCGGGTAGAGGCGGATTTCTTATACAGGTTCTCTAGGCTTTGTCTAGGTGCGTGTTTATTGTAACAATAAATCGTGAAGTGTGAAGTGTTATTTCAATTCTGATTATTTTTAAACACTATACTCAGAAGAATCTATAGTTCGATAATAATTTGTACATTTAAATTTTTTGCGTTAATTTACAAAGATATTGACATTCTATTAGAATTATTACTCTTAGCTGACTTTCCATCTTATCTAGGAATTTTTGCTGAAAAATTTGAATCCGCCTCTGCCTTAGGGCCCTTGATCGGAATTGATGGGATGGTCCCTTGCTTGCTTGCTTAGTTTATTGTCCTCCACGTGGTCATGCGCAGTTTGTACTGTTTTTTGACAATAAATTTATAATAATAATTATTATTATTATTATTATATATCTTATCCTCCGATGTGTTGCAATAAATAGACAATTGTGTTATTCTTTTCTTTTAATTCTTAACTGATCACGTTTTTGGCTGGAAAGACTGTCAGAAATTATATTTTTAACGTTGAATGTTATATTATAGGTGAGGTGAAGGAAGATTTTAAATTATAATGAAATGTACTATCAAAATATTTTAATAAGTAAAAAGCTGTTTTACTCGTGTGCTAATACAAATATAATAGTACAGAATCAATTTTTAAAAATTCATTATGATAAGTGAAAAGATAAAAAAAAGAAGTTGCAGAGGGGGGGGGAAATTTGGGTATGGTAAATGATAGTATTAGTGAAAGAGGGGAGGTGATTAAATAATGAATTCTATTAAGAAGGCAAAATATATAAAAGAAAGCATAGAAATCAATATTATGAACAATAACATAGTTTTTCTTCCTTGAGTGAGAAGGATGTATTTGATGGATCTTCAAAAATTATCAGTTCAATTAGTCAAAGGCTAAGGAATGCGCCGGAAAAGTTCTACGTTGGAAAATCTTTTGTAATGAAACACGGAACGAGTGTGAACCCGATGAAATAATGATGAGATGCAGATTAAGTACGTAATACTCAAAAACTCAACTACAAATCATATTTGTTGTGGTTTAAACGTGTTACGTCTCCAAAATATTAAATATATTTTGCTCTATTTTCCAGTATTATATAACTATTTCGGAGAAATAATTTGATTGACAAAAAGTCTTTAATGATAGAGAAAAATAGTTTTTCCTATGTATTCTCCATTTTTCATTCACCTCCCCAGTAATTTCACTCCATTCAGTATCTCTTACTTGTATTGGAGAATTCTCATCTCTCTCTCTTTTTTTTACATATTTACCTGTTATTTATTATGTTTAGGTCACACCTTAATCTAAATTTTAAACCTGTTCCCCCAACCGATTCATCTGAAGTTTTACTGATGTTTGGCATTTGTGACGATAAGTGACTATTGTACGAAAATCTATCGTTAAATGATATAAAATGTACGCACGAGTGTATATCCCACAATGACACTACTGAAGGCAATGGCTAAATACATGAAGTAATTTATACCAACCTTGGTACACAGATGGCAAGTATTGTAGGCATAAGAAAATCATGACTCTCTTAGGGACGGGTTGGGAAGGGAGTGACCGGAAAATTACAGGAAAACTCGATATTAAATTGTAAACCGTAGTTTTCATTGTCGTCGGGATGGATAAGTTCACAATCAATGAGTTTGCGGTAGTAGGTAAACATAATAAAAAGCAACCGATATCGGTGATGAATACGTCTGTTTTGTGACCTCTGCTAAAGAGAAGAGTGACACTGTCAAAAGAATGCGTTACATTTATTCATTGTTGGTGTTAGTGACTGTCACTAACGGACACTCGTTTAACTGAAGCCGACAATCACCCCACCCCCTCGTAATGAACAATCACAATGTCTGTGATGTATAATTATGCCACCAATGCTGTTAACTTACATATCACATCACATCAGGGAACGATACTCTTATGGTTAGATGTGGGAGACACGATACGTAAAAGTAACGAATAACACTGATACTTGAGATACGATGATACCTATTAGCAAGTAGTTTAGTATCATATCAGACCGTATTAACAGCTACAATTTCGTTTCTTATCAATTATACATGAAATCAGAAACCCAAGTAAAATTTCAGCTCGATCAAATACGAGAGTCTGATGTCGAGTGATATGTGGGAGATGGGCACTAGAAATTCCTTATGACAAATGGTAAGGCATTCGAGTTTGTTCTAATTGGACAAATAAATAAAAAATTCTTATAGTAATAAGTATAATGTAAAATAAACGTTAAAATATTTTTTTAAACATACTTTTGTATAACGTTTGATTGCACTAAAATGTAAAAAATGTGTTTTTAGTAAAACTGAAAACCAAAAATATATAACCACAATAAAGTCCCTTCTTTAGTCACTTATCATAGGTCATAGGTCACTTAGATACATAGAAATAAATATTTTAAAAAATTGACACTCATTATGAAAGCTTGATTTTTTCTCTGAAAATTTAAAATACTATAAGTACATATGAAGTTAAATGCCTCAAGTTCAATTTTCAATTTATCTTTTCAAATTGAAGCATAATTATGAAGACCATCTCTGGATATATGTTATTACCTCCATCTGTTTCCTATAGGTGCTGTATGTTCCTTCTTCGCGAACATTTCCCCTCCTGAAAAAGGTTGAGGAAGCGATGCAGTGAAGCAGCAGCTCCAGATCCTCTAATCGAGAGAGAATCACCAGGGAGAACAAATATAATGCGGAGTATCTTATTCTGCTATGCGAAAACACTACGCGCAGTTTCTCATAGTGGTTTCAATCAGCTGTAATTTGTCACATGATTGGGACATGTCACATGATTCTTTCTCCTTACTACACCAGTAAGAGGCGAGTATTCATTGTGAGCGAGTAAGAGCGAGTATGAGCTTGTGCCATAGGGGTTATGAGAAATTGTGTGTAGTATATGTAGCTCTTATGAGAAATTAAGGTGTAGATACTGCTGTCGGTTCTCTTTTTATAAACGTCTTTACTTCAGACTAGTTTTTCTCAGCCAGTGTGCAACTCCTGAATCTGTCTTTGCACAAAGATAGTTTCTATTTTTTAACTCTTTAAATGTAGTATATTGAACTTAAAATATGAGCAAAATACGAGATGTAAAATGAAAATTCTTTATTAAAGAATGCGCATACAAAATACCCTCAGCCGTACTAATATACCCATTGATCTTTCATGTCTCCGTTTGTGAGAGCCCTACTATTAAATACAAAAGTATATTTTTTTACATATCCACCAACATACTTGCGTAACTTCTCACTCACAGTTATGCCTGATTATCTAAAAAAAAAAGAAACTTTTTTTTTCGTTAGCTCGTGTCTGCTAAACGTAGCAGGGCGGGGGCGCGGAGGCGCAGGGCACGGCGGCGGACCGCGAGGGCACGAAGCCCGGGGGTGTGACGCATCCCGGGGGCATGTAGGATGCGTTGTACACTGTGGTGGTCTCGAGCGGAGGCCACGGGTACGGATACCCTTGCACGGGCACCCATGGGCACTGGTCACGAGGGAGTTGCGGCATTGGCTGGTAACTAGCTCTGCACACACGAACAAAACCATCAACACCACAAAATAATCATCATATTACAATCATATTGCACTTACAATCAGAGTAAGTTTGTAAATCAACTATCGCGCAATCTTATGTTGAGATTTGTCTGAGATTTGATGTATAGAAGGTTTTTAATATTAGGAATCGAAAGACAAGTGCCAATCTTGTAAAAGTTCGTTTCGCAAAAATAATAATTCTTCAAGCAAAAACCGCAAGCTCGACCTTCGAAAATCACAATGTTTAGGACCTGTCTCTTATACACATCTANGGACTGCGAGTCGGCCCACGGAGTCATATAATATCCAGGAGTGCGTGTAAAGGGTCCGCTACACAAGAAAGTCCCAGAGCTCACCTCTGGAATTCGACGTGACTCGTGTTTCGCGCTAAACAAACACATTTGCCTCTTGAAAAGAAAGTATCGGGTTGCGAAGATGTATTTACGCGCCGCGGATCCTTCGCCTGAGATTCAACTCCTGGGCGCTCACATGCATGTTATGACATTCGGCTGTTTTGATGAATGTTTGACGCTGAAGCAATGCACAACACTCGCTACCGATGACCATGAAATGATAAATGACACATCTCCCAGTACTGTGGACATCACTCCGTGACACCTGGATAGTCATCGATATTAATAGAAATAATAGTTAATCGGTAAAATAATAATTCAAGCATTATAAAATTACTTGAAAATATTCTCATTTTAACTAAATACGAGTGTTACTCTGTCTCTTATTATAATAATAATATCAAAAGTTAAAAAAAAACAATTTTAGTTTTTTAACATATTTTTATATAAATATTATTAAAGTAACCCACCCAGTTAGTTACGAAAAAATGCCTATAAATTCATTAATTAAAAATTTACTTCAAATTATTTTTATAATGAATCCCTTAATATATATTAAAACACAAATGTTCCGGAATATGTTATTCTTTTCTGCAAAACTGGACAGAGTAAACCTCACTAAGGACTATTTTTTATTGTTGCTTTCACCTTTTCATTTCTAAGATAACAGAATTCATAAATTAACTTCAAGAAAAGATTCATTTATTTGAAGAGGTTGTTACTTAACTACTTCAGTTCTAACAAAGGATTGCACTGACGCGTGACGTAAGTAATATACAATCTTCGTAATGAGTTTGTACGTGAGTTGTGTAACACTCCATCTCGCATTATCACATAGTATTCATAAATTTGCTTGTCGTGTATACTAAAGATGCAACCGAGTGAAACTAGCAGACAACTAGCAGACGGGACAAAGTAGTATCTGCCATTCTATTCAGACAAATAAAATAGTCTGAATTGCTAAATAAAAGTACACGTTCATATTATCAATGTTAGATAATGTTAGTTACATTCCATTTTTCGTCTTATTTTGTATAATCTTCTGGCCGGTTTCATCACTCTCGATAAGAGTATTTAAATTACGTTTAAGTGAGGCAGTTTGTCTTTCATGTTTCATCGTCGCATTGAAGTTGTTAAACGCACAAACCCATATCGAACTCACATGCACGTGAATAATCTGTTTAAAATATCCTGATGACGCTTAGTCTTGGTTCGTAAAATGTATGCAATGATTTCAACGTTAATGAAATTTATAAATATTTTTATTGAAAATTAAATCATTCTGCTTGTAATAGTTCGTCGACTTAATTTGCCACACTCACGCATAACCTTAAAAATTATGGAACGTGTACGTATACACCAGAAACAACCACCATATGCTCAACTTTTCACCCTAATGTTCAACTGATGCCGATAAGTAAACAGCGGTAAGAATGCAATACTGCAGAAAGCCAATCTGGAAACACGTTTTCAAAAATGCACCTCTTTCTGTATTTCAAAATTAAATTTCCCTGTTAAAATCATTCATAAAACCCAATCATCATTCATGAAACGCGAAAAAACTAACCCTTATTTTTACTGCAGCAGAATGGTTACGTAAAATTGAAAAAAAGGTTGATGAAATCTGCCATTAACATTTCTGCAGACTGATCTTCGTCGCCGACAATTTTGCCTAGATTACAGGAAAATTTTTTCGAGAATTCTGACGGGATTTAAGGTCTTAACTACTCAAGTTAAAAATACACAAAATTAGGCAAATAATGGAAATATTTTCTTTGCTATTGCCGCAAGTAGTATAATGAACTATGTTGTAGTTCATTTTCTTCATAAGTTTGTAATACAACGAAGAAAGTTTTTTTTTAAATAATACTCTTAATTGTATAAGAAGATAAAAAAGGTACGTCTAAAATAGTTTTACCCATAAATTTCCTTAATCATTCAGTGAGAAAAGCGTATAATATAGATTTACGAATGAAAATTTATCCAAAAATAGTAAAGATAATTTTTGTTTAATCTGGAGCCTTTCAATAATAAAAACTTTTTTTTTCTATCATCAGAAATTAATTGTGATTAGCAAGCATGTAGGAAAAGTATATTTGAATCGTTACAAAAATTGTATTTGTAATTGTATTCCCCTTTTTAAAAATCAAGGATACGCTTCAATCTAGGACATTTGCTTCTTTTTATAACATCTCACACCGTATTTGATTTAAACAAACATTTAAGTGAATTTGCTGTATTAGTTTCACTTATTTTGTTGGAGTTCTTCAACTTGTTGAAAATTTAAAAAATAAAAAAATCAATAAGGGTTATTATTTTTGTTCCTGTAAATAATTTTTAACTTAAATTCAGTGGAATTCTACTCATTAATGTCTATTGGCCTATCGTAAATGTCTTCCCAATTATTCAAATTAAAATAGAAATTACACAAAATTAACAGTATTCTTGAAACACTTAAAATTGCCAAACTTTTCTAAAATTTTACTTGCCAATCCAATTTCGTATTGGAGTAATACTGAGTAACATTTCACAAAAGTTGTGTGAAACTAACATGCCAATTTAAGGTATACTATGGTGTTGAAATGTGCTGCAAGTTTGTTTTGAGGCAATGTATTTGATATAGAAAATATAGTTTCTCAAAATATTAATAATCTTTCAAAATCTTAGTTATTTTACCGTATTGGAAGATACTATTTCATCTTATTTTTGTGCTTATATTCATGCTAAAAAGTTGTTTGTGATTTCCGGAGGCTGATATTAACTGGAATGTCGTTCACTGATACCTATCTACCTTGACTGAACCTTCATTGATATGTTTCTGATCCGAAACCCGATTGATTAACTAAGCGAAGCATAAAATGGAGCTAGTGTGAGAACGCCCACCTGTTGATGGTGACGTTCGACATCGGACACTGTCCCACAGGCGTCACAGCGCCGCGATGATCACGTGGTGGGCACGGAAGAGGTGGAGGTGGCGATGCGCAGTAGGATGGCGCACAATTACGCGCCAATGGAATGGCGCCAGGCGTGCGAAGGTTGTCTCTGGGCCGCGCCGGCGTCGCACGACACGTTGCCGGAGTCAAGGGTTGATAGGATGCACTGTACACCGTCACATGTTCCAATGGGGAGGTGGCCAGAGAGAAGTGCGAGGTATCGCATCCCCCAGGACAAGGACAAGGGCACACAGCAGGGGATGCAGTAGTGGCGAGGGGTAGCACAGGGCACGAACACACGGCAGTGACAGGAGGAGGGACTTCGAGTACTGAATGACACGAGCCACAAGAGGGTGGGATGTGCACTTCAGTATATGCACGTCGCATAGACGACATTGGGCGTACCCCAGGACTCAGAGTTCGCATCTGGCAACACGGACACACTTCGCAATGTTCCGGATGCATGTCACACGCTCCGCTAGAATACTGGGTCTGGTACTCTGACTTACAACAACCTACACACGCCGAATTATTCCATTCCTGACACGGACAGGAGGCAGACTCCTGGTAATCCTGACACACGCACTGTGGTTGGTACGTCTGGCAATAGACTGGGATCGAGGATTGGCAACAGCACTGGGGTGGGTACTCCCGCAAGCAGTCCCCGCGACAGCATGGCGCTTCCTGGATGAGCGCATTGCCCTCCCAGCTGGTGTCTTGCTGCGGCATCTGCACTTGGCAGCAGGACTGAGCAGGAGAGTAGCCATTCCAATCGCCGTGACAACTGCAGCAGGATTCGGCAGACGGAGCGAGGGACCAAGCCACCGCCATGGCTCCACTTGGGTAGCAAGGGACGGAGAAGGGAGACGACGGCAGGGATTGGGGCGCGCCCCTGACCGGGTCATCGGGTCACTGCGCGAGATGGTCAGCGCGGCGTATGGAACATGCCGGGGGAGGCTCCCGGTTTACCCCCACGGCGCTTGGCGACGGCCTATTGTCACATGAGGACATTGTTGAACGAGACTGTCCTGTTTGACAGAACTGGACATTCCGATTACACTAAATCACAACAAGATTCACACATTCCTTCGCTTGTGAAATAGAAAGAAGATTATTTCCTTCCCATATAATTTTAATTTTTGACAGGTTATGAAAATTTTAAGCACTATTTGCATTCAATGGGTAAGAACTCAATTGTTGATTTTTGTAAAGATTTTTGTATTGGGACCACGAAATGACATAGGAGGCTACCACTTAACATACACAAGATTCGAGTCCAAGAAAAAATAGAAGATGTTGTGAATGGTTTCAACCACAAAGATATCGCGTGTAAGTATGCGGAGGAAAGAAAATGTTGTTATGGCTGGTATGATTAATGTCGACTATATAACCGATATGGCGTGTTATTGAGGACACTATTGGAAATTAAAATATAAGAAGGGCTAATTTGTGAATAAGTTATACCCAGCCAGAAAACAACTTCATAAATATAAACCAACATTAACGTCTACTTAACGTCAATTAAATTGATTAATAAGAATCTTTGATTTCTATTTGAAATAAACAGCTATTGGTCTATTGACTAGTTTAAATATTGTGACGTGTAGTCAGTTGCAAACAACAATTTTAAACATTAAGAAACACAGTAATAAATCAACACATAAATTGAGACATGATCAGAATAAAAATACATAAACAAAGTAATAGTTGTTTCCTGTAAAACAAGTGATTTAAGAACGATAAAAAAGAATGAAATAGAGAATGTTGAGATATGTTACTATTAATTTGATAAATGTCAATATGAAGTAGTCAATCCTGCTTTGATACGTAAACATATGACTTTGAAGTTAATAATCAGTAAATAACAAAAATATTATTATGAGAACAAAATTAGAAGACTGTCTCAAACAATTTCGTTGGTTGTCGCGACTCGTGGTCGACTTTACTCACAGTTCATTTAGCTGGAAGTAGCTTACAAGAGTTGCATCGTCACCACACTGACATTTCACGAATTTACAAATCACTAATTCACAAACACATGAAATTGTTACAAAGTTTGATTGAAGTTGTTTCACTTTAGTTAATAATGTTAATAAACGTTTAATTATCTCCGAATCGCATTTTACTAATCACAATTATATAATATTGCTTGAGTTACGTTGCAGTGCAGCTGGGCACTGGTTATGCACCACATACGCGGTAACTGAGTGAATTAAATTGCTTAGCGTTCGAGAGAATAACTCGGCACCGAAGCTTACGTTACACGTCCGCGCACTAGAGAGTAGCGAGCGAGAGTGATGAGTTCTTCTTCCTATCGACTGTCTTTTTGTAATAGTTTTTGTGGCACTTGATTGGTTGAATATTCGCTATTTATTCATTTGTCACTATTATATTAATTTAGTTCATTGTAGTAGCATTTGTTTGTCAAGGATAGTTCTGGAATGCTGTTAATTGTTGACTATTGACAAATGTTTATTAAATTGATTATAGTTTATAAATAGTCCTAGTAGTCCATTGCACATCTGGTTAGGGGTTAATTATTATGTAGCTCCGCTACAAAAAGATCTCTCCAAATAGTCCTACCAATGTGACTAGTTTGTATTTTCTACAGAATAGGGTGAAAATGACAAGAAAATTTACCTGTGTGAAGAGAAAAATGAAATCATGTTTGTTAAATAGATATATATGACGTACTATCAGAGCGTCATTATTAGATACATTGTCTGAAAGAAAATTTCACAAATCCGTGCATGCCATTGTGGTATTCCACGGGAAGGTGAGTGGAAAAATACCAGACAAATGCCACAAGTCTTTGTGAGATCAAGAACTTGAAATTAACTGGTTAAAGACAGTATGTTTTTAACCACTGATCAGGAACATGTAAGCTCCTCCACACTCTCTGAGTACAGAATCAGCTGAGCAGTCAAATTAGAGACCATCAGATTTCACTAGGAAGTGAGTGGGTATCGCTCCCTCCCGGCCAAGTCAAGTACTGATGAGGTCGATGAAGGTGAGAAGACAGATGCGTGGCTCGAGGCGGCGAGGAGCAAGTGTCAGGTTTTGTCTCTCGACTGGTAGGATCATAAGTGACATGAACATGTTTGCTTAGATTTCAGTTGAGTGGTTTGTCCAGGTGAGTAGAGAGGTAATCTACGAGATTATCTACGTGACCGACGAAGGTGGAAGCCGAAACTGCTTCTTCATATATGCGAGTTTTATATGTGTGTTTTACTTTCTATTTTTTTAAATTTAATTTTTGTAATTTATAGAAGACAGTAGCGTCGCATTACTTTCAAAATGTCCGTAAATATACATGGTTATATACTCTATGAGTTAAGAATCTTGACGTCTCAGCTGAAGATATCTTATCACTAAATTTATCGCATTGCATTTCGTAGCATTTAGTTTCATAACATCTATTATTTAACTTTGAAAATTCATTTGCTAATACATATTATTATTTCTTCCCTCACATTTCATAATCGGCAAAGGAAAAGCATATTCTTAAATCGCTTCCACTGTTGTTAATTCGAACTCTGTCTACAATTTAGATGTCGATATGAAATTAATGCACAGAATCTGAAATCACCTATGGAGTCCAAAAATTTCTCTATGTTCGGAAATGCATTATTTCCTTGAATATTTCAGCTTGTAAAAACTTAAACATTCCTGGTTGAAAACCTATCATCAATTGTCTTTATGTGGTAGTAGATCAGGTAATGGCAACGTCTCCATGAGATCGGCTGTTAAATTATTATCGAAGTTGCAATGGTGTTGACAGATGTTCACTAGTATTGATTCATCGGGAGTGATTATTTGTTGGCTTTACTGTTTAAACGTCCTAAAGCGGACCAATTTTGTTCTAAAAATTCCTGAAAGAGCATCTTGTATTGTACATCTAGTTGAACCTTAACGAATGGCATAGAAGGAATGCCTGTGTAGACAACATACCATCTACATATACGATGAAACCCCCCATGCATTAATACATTTAGATACATGTTGTAACAGCAAGACACCACACGACTACACGGCATATGAAAGCTTAAAAGTGTTCCTTATAAATCAGTACGCAAACTCTCAGAAGGCCAGAATCGATAAAATTCTCTTAGTTGAGGCCATCGGCGACCGCACACCGTCACAATTTCTCCGCCACCTCTAAAATCTCGCCGGCCCCGAGGACCAGGACAATTCATTTATATCCGAAATATGGATGAGGGCCCTACCTGTGCAGATTAGAGGAATTTTGGCAGGGGGTGTGCCAGGGATGTGTCCGAACAAACAGAACTTGCTTACAAGATCAGGGACGCGTTTCTAACGACAAACACCGTAGCGACCGCTTGAGAAACTGCGACACATAACGTTGAGATGCCCAGAAGCCAGCCCGTAGCTCCTTCCGATCCACGAATGGATTACATAATGCAAGCAGTGGGGAACCTAACTAGACAACTAGAAGAGCTACAACTTGCTCAACAAAATTCAAATTTCCGAAGAGAATCTTACAGAAACGAACAGCGAAACTTTCGCCCGCGTTCGCGGTCTGTAACCAAAGACATCTGCTGGTATCATTCCAAATTTGGGAGCGAAGCAAAACATTGCCTAACACCATGCAATTTTCAAAAAAACCTGACCAACCGCCCTCCAACTCAAGGTTGGAGGGCGGAGTAAATTCTTGCGACCCCGTTAATCCAAAATTTAAAAATGGGGTCGGTTTTTGTAACAGCTTGATGGACTAGCGACCGTATGTTTATGAACAGAACACTGGGTGACATTTCCTAATCGACTCCGGTTCGGATGTTTAAATCTTCCCCAAGAGACATTGGAAGTCAAGCACGAATCCATTAGACTAGAATTGAACGCGGCTAATGCTACTGATACCCAAACGTTCGGAACAGCGATTCTAAATCTAAACAACCCTCCGACGAGAGTACAGTCAAAAATTCATAGTAACCGACGTCCAGGACCCCACTTTGGGGGCGGATTTTCTGTCTTATTATGAATTAATCCTAAATTGCAAAACAGGCAAGCTTAGCGACCGGATGACGGGAAACTCTATATGTACCAAGTACGATTCGTGGAAGTGTACAGAGATAAAAATCAAGAGGGTACAAAACGATATTTTTAGGGAAACCATTAATAGATTTTCCGAATTAGTTAAGCCGTCTGGAAATCCGAACAACATCCGACTGAACACGGTGTATTATATCCCGACCACGAACATACACGCCTGTAACATGCAGACCACGCAGGCTGACGCCGGAGAAACTCGAAATTGTAAAAAACGTGTTCGAAAATCTAGTTCGAGCTGGCGTCGTACGCCACTCAAGAAGTCCATGGGAATCTCCACTTCACCTTGTAAAAAAACCGACGGAACCTATCGTCCGTGCGGAGACAATAGAATAGTTAACGATCGGACAGTGCCAGACGCGTATCCGATGAGACATATTCATGGCTTCGCGAACAACTTGGCAGGTTCAAAGATATTCTCAAAGATCGATCTAGTTAAAGCATGCCACCAGATACCAGTTAACGCAGATGACATCGAAAAAACAGCTATCGTAACCCCAATAGGCTCTTTTGAAGACTTGCAAATGCTGTTTGGACTAAAAAGCAGTGCCTAAACTTTTCAGCGTTTCATGGACAAAGTGACCGCTGGATTACCATTCATTTATGTGTATATTGATGACTTCCTCGTTTTTAGCCAGATTGAACAAGAACACAAGCACCATCTGGAGACGCTATTCCAAAGGCTGGAAGACCACGAGATAATTATCAATACCCAAAAATTAACTTTGAGCGTCAGCGAACTAACATTTTTGGGTTACAAAATCAACGTCAAAGGCATCTGACCACCAGAAGACCGAGTCAGCGCGCTGGGCAACATGGACCAACCCACCACAGTGAGAGGTATGCGACGTTTTCTGGGCATCCTAAATTTTTATAGGCGCTACATCCCGAAAGCAGCAGTGCCTCAAGCCGCCCTAGTTGACGCCATCTCCGGTGGAAAGAAAGAAGGGAACAAGCCGTTCCCGTGGAACGACGACCTGAGAGCTGCAAAGAGAGCCTGGCGAACGCTGTCACCCTCATTCACCCACGCACCGTTGGCGTTATTCACGGACGCATCAGCTACCCACGTGGGATCCTGTTTGCAGCAACAGGTGAATCAGGAATGGCAGCCACTCTCATTTTCCAGTTGAAATATAACAAATAATAGAAATTAAAGCACCAGGGCGACAACAACGGGCGCATGAAATAACGTCAACTGTTTCCTATATGGTGAGGTATTCAATGTTTACAACTCACGACTCCCAATAACTTTCTGTAGTTGGTAGAACTCAAGAGCTGCCGAGAGGTGGCGCAGTAGTGGCGCTTCGGTACAAGCTTCTGCTATCGTCCGTGTGGTGGCGTAGCGTTGCGTCTCGAGATAGCTTCGCAGTAGGTCGGTTGATTGCGCAGAGCTGTATCTTTTGATTTGAGGTTAAAATCGGTCACGATGCTTCCTCATCAAGACATTCCAATCGTACTGATGTCCAGCTGTCGCATTTGATATAATCAAACCTCGGTTCGGCGTTCTTCTTTATAAACATCATCGACGCGCTGATGACGTAGCATTGGTATGATGTTCATCTATCCAAGCTTTCTGGAACTCTCTTATCATACGACGTGTGCTCGATCCATATGCGTCCTTTGAACTCATGGAATCTCCCAATGTTTATAAACGACTTCGTATGTAGAGACTCTTGTGGTGACGGTGTCTGTTATGCTGGCCTTGGATATAGAGCGTCTCGGTCGTTTGCCTTGACAACGGCGCAGACATCATGGCGTGTGATGTCTTGCTGTTACAACATGCATCTAAATGTATTAATGCATGGGGGGTTTCATCGTATATGGTGAAGGTATGTCGTCTACATATTACTCCCCGAGCTTGGGGAAAAAAACTTTGGGTTTTTTTCTATTTAAAACCCGTTGATCCGTGACCTTTAATTTCTATTATTTGTTATATTTCAACTGAAAAATAAACCTTGTCCTGTTTTCTACACAACCTGACTATTTATTTTGGGAGGAGAAATCTTATTGCGAAACAAGTCTCCATATCGAAACTAGTCAATATCGAAACTCTCCGCACACCTGTAAAGCAGGGGGAAGAAATGATAAGAAGAGAGAAGAGTTACAAAATTTTCAAAGAGTTTATAGATGAAATAAGGTTAATAAAAGATGGAATGAAAGAATGACAAGGAAGCATAGACCGTAGGATTGACATATAAATTAGAAGGTATAATGAGGACAATTGATGTTACAAAAGTATTATGAAAATATGTATTGTAATATATATCATGTGCTAGATATGTATTATGTATTGTGAATGTGATTACAAGTCGTGTAATGTCGAGAAACAAAGACGCGACAGAAAATAAATAAATAAAATGAATTTACGAAAGACATATGCTCTGATAAAGAATGAAAATAGTTAAGAAAATTTAAATGCATCCATCAAATTGCTCTCTTTTGCAAAGATGGGTTATAAAAGGAAAGTATTTGATGACGTAAGTGATAGTGATAACAGTGTACACAAATCAATGATGAGATATTAATATCCCAAGAACCAAGTTATCTCTTAGAATATATTCACCAAAATGTGAAAACTTTATAAACACTGTATCTGCGTGAAACAGACACGAATCAAAATTTCTCTGCATGTTGTTGTCCGATGATAATGATCTCTGGTGACACGACAGAAAGACAAGGAGCGCTATCTAGGAAAACTTTTATCAACCATTTGTGAGGTAATCATATGTAACCTCTATTATATTTTATGACATGTATAAATTGATCAATCCATTAACTATGTAGAGAACATTTTATATTCTATTAACGATATCTCTATCTTTCTATTCTTAGTCTTTATGTGCACTATTTTCTCAACTTCAATTTTCATCACAAGTATTGAAAAGTTAACACTTCTGTAACTAAGAAAAAATAAATCATTAAAGCTGATTCAGTCAGGAATAAACTCCATAAATCGGAAGGTTTGTAGTAAGAAACATGTTGTATAACCATCTTATTTAATGGGCACGAAGCGAAAAGCAGAATAGGAAAATCTGTATGACATATAATGTTCTTATCCTGTTATGTGGTTATGAAAGTAACATGACAAGGTAGTATGGAAAAACAGATGCGATTACAAGAGGTTCTTGTTAGGAATATTCTAAACAAATGTGAATGTTCCGTCAAATCCTTCCAAATTCACTTAACGTTCGCTACTAAATCCAATATTTCTTTGATTACTTCTTTACATTAAATGTAATTTTGTTAAAACTCCCTCGAGAATGCCCCCTATACTACTGCAGCTCTAAATTAATGTTGACGTGAGAAAAGGGGCATTATTTGGATGAGGTAACGTTTAACAACCAAGTAAAGGCATGTTTCGCAAAATTTCACTAAAATTATGGGGACAATTCAATTCATCATTTCACTTTTTGAAAGAACTTTTATGTATATCTTTGGAGGAAAGGTCGAGATAAGGTATATCAAGAATAATATCAAAATAAATGTATATGTATATCCTAATAAGAAGTGAACACAAATTTCAATAGTAAGTATCATTTCCCTGGAAGAAAGTACCTTATTTGTTGATCGTATCACTCTACAGCAAAAGCTAAAAATATGTATGTGAGATTAAATAAGGGATGTCTTAATTTAAATAATTTTAAATATCCTCATCTCTTTCAAGTTTAATTTTGTTTGTGATCGTTGGAAAAAATATTCACACCAAGAGGAATTAAATTCACTTATCTCACTTATGTTCAACACGAACAATTATGAAAGATATATTGCAATTACTTACAATTGCGTCGACGTGGGAGGTCGACTTTTCTGAGCAACAGGCGCTGGATTGTCGCATGGAATAAGAGTAAGACCTTGCGGCGTGTAACCTTCATATCTGCAAACATTTTCATCAGTCACTTTTTCTAAGATAGATACGCAATTGATACACGAAATGATACTGATAAATGAAGTATTCTGCTTTCACTCTCAAGTTTCAGGAAGTTCTTTATTACATACTGACTCAACACATTGTTTCCTTACCATAACACTGGGTCTGGAGCAGGTTTTGTATCCAGTATGGAAAAATTTCTCAGAGGTCAGAGGTATAAAGACGATTGGTGGTTAAATTGATTCATAGTTTATCATAGGTATACGAACATATGAGTAAATCATTTTCATAGATATACAAAGATCATTGTCAGTGAACAGTTACGTATAAAATACCTAACTGAGTAAAAAAATAACATGAATTTTAAATATCGAAATAACTTGTTTCTAAGTTTTCTTCCTTCTGTCACAATTGTTTTGTTCATCATTGTTGCTCGTACGTTTCCTCTTTCTTTATTTTTATTCAATAACGAGTAAATTACTACTCACTTTTAGGATATAACACAGGCACACAAAAATAAAAAGTTGTCTGAACCAAAGACTAGACCTATGTATCCTTATGTATTTTGACGCGCTGAATCTGGAGCCAAAATTGCTCCATCACGCTACATTTTCTCTTAAATCACGAAAACCCACCTTTAAATAGAAAAAATACGGTATATATTGCTTTGAGAGTAATAAGCTTCAGTTATAAATTAATGCAAATTTAGTGCAAATCGACTAAAAATTATTGTAGGATGTGTATTTTAATGCCCTGAATCCGAATTTCAGTATACGATATTCAGCGAGATGAGAACATTGAAAGCTGTGGGCCTCAATATATATTTTTATTGAAGCTCATTTCATTGTCTGTGCCTGTAACCGGGAAACCTCTAAGTGGGCAACAGATCCGCACTGTCTGAGTCTGTGGGTAAACAACTTGATGCCGTCATGGCAGGCACAGGCAACAAGCACATTATGATGCAGGGATTCGGAATCCCAATATCCGAGGCTGGTCAGCGTGAGAAAGCGGGCCCGCGGGCACCGTCATCAAGCGACCGAAGCTCTACATTGGTGGGGAACTTGGCCTCTGTAGAGTATAATGTTATAAGAAACTACTCTATAAATGTAAAAAAAGCACTAACGAGTTCCGCTATGTTTGTGGGAAATTTGTAACTGGCAATAATCGTAGGGGCGTTAATGAAAAGATTAATGATGTTTACAAAGATTGCTTCGGTTTCCAGGTAGCAAATCAAGATAAGAACTGGGTACCCCATGTGATTTGCAATAGTTGCAGAGCTATGCTATTACGATGAAAAAAAAAACGAATTGGAAAGTAGTTGAAATTTATAAAATCCTATGATATGGTTCAAACCATCATGTCCTGAAGTTTGCTACTTCTATGTTAAAGATGTGGAAATTCCTTTGACATTTCAAAACTCTAATCATTGACTCTTCAAAACGGAGCCTTAAAGCTGTTCTTTTTTACAACGGGAATACGTTTGCACCGATTCTAATAGCCCACTCAACGAAATTGAAAAAAAAGTACGAGAATTTAAAAACAGTATTGAAGAAATTGAAATATGCAAAACACAAATGGAAAATGTGGTGCTCTTAAGATTTCGATTTTGATTCTTGGAAAGTAATCAGGATTTACAAAACATCCTTGCTTCTTATGTATGTGAGCTAGTATAGACAGAAATAAACACTATGAACCGAAAGAATGGCCAAAAACAGATTTCTATCCAGATTTGATAAATATCATCCCTTGATTGATCCTTCAAATATTGTACTCCCCCCTCTCCATATCAAACTTGGTCTTGTGAAACAGTTCGTTAAGTTTTTGGACAAGGATGGAGACTGTTTTGAATATTTAGGAGAAAAGTGTCATGAAATAAGTGGTGCTAAACAGAACGAAGGAATTTTTGATGGTCCTCAAATCCGTGTCACATTCAGAGACGAAAAACTGATTACAGAAATGAATGATACAGAAAAAGCTGCCCGGATAAGTTTCAAAAACACATACATAATTTCTTAGAAAATCATAAAAGTGATGATTACAATGATTTAGTTAAGGAACCGTTGGATAACTTCAAACAGCAGGATTGTCTGATGAATTTCAAATTGCATTTTCCGAAGTCTCATTTTGGCTATTTTCCGAACAACCACGGAGACTAATGTGTGTAACACGGTGGATTCTAGAAAAAACTATTTTCCTTAAAATTACATTTTTCTATGACTAAATTATTTACATAATACTCATTTGAATTGACTAATTTGTTCGCAACTACTTAACGTTCTTCTTTAACGAATTTTTGAACTACTTTTGTACTTTAAAATTTCTTCTAATACACCAACTACGAACTCTTTACAATTATGATAAAAAACTTATCAGCTTTCAGTTCTAAGAAGTATTTTGATTTTTTCTGCATCTACATCCCGATCCGGGCTTATCTCCACTTTGAATCAGGTACTGCGATTGGAATTAGTGGAATGGTTCCTTGTTTGCTTCCCGAGGGAAAATACTCTTGGTGTCTTCCACGCATACACATTGTAACCACTATTTCAATGTATATTTCCCCTTAAAAAACACAAATTTTTACTGTTACTATGAACGCTTCCATCCTGTGAGACATTCATGCACAAGAGAGTGGCAATATTTATTTAACTACAAAACAAATCTCTATTATAAGTATGGGTCTATTTCTCACCAATTCAAACAATATTTTTTGCTTTTTTTATAATGACACTATGAATACCTGTGCAGAATCTCCTTAAAGAATAGTATTGTACTTGTTATGTTTTCAAAATAAAGGTTGAACGACGTTTTCTGTAATCAATTACAATTAGTAATAATTTAGATGACATATTTTGCAGAAGTATATAATATGTTTTTTAACTCTCTCTCAAATAATGCTTTCAATTTTTAAGAGTAATAAATGTTTCATAAAAAAATATTTTTTAAATCGATAATTTTTACTAATTTGGACACTAATTTGTTTTAAATTACTTCTAAAAAATTTTATTCGATTATTTTTTTACTCACGACATCGGAGTATCTACTTGGTGAGGGAAGTTTGTATATATGGCCAAGGGAAAATTGTAACTCACCGGGACTTTCACTCGGCCGTAGATTAGGCGATTATGTTTAAGACAAACGAAAAAGGGATCACAATTGGTATTGATACCGTGAAATTCAATAGTGTTCTCGTACCATCGGCCGTCAATTCAATACTCTTGCTTTTGAGGAGTCATTCTGTTCCTTCAGCATCAAGCGTGTGAAACGAATATTACCCTATGTCTTAGTTTGTGGTGTTACTATCTGGTATTGGTTTATAGCAAATAGACGCTTCTGTGACCACTATTAATATTTATTCAGATATTAATTTAACTCGTAGAAGTTGGTAATCCGTGTTAGGCAGCCATATTGCATCGTTTCCAGGTGAAGTTACATGACTTCGAGTGAACATAACCTCGTGAACTTCATCGTAACCGCTGATTCTGGCATAGAGAGACCTTGACGGAAAGGAATGGTGCGTCATGGGTACGCTGATCTGTTGTTTTTTCTAGTTCCCTGCCGTAGATCCAACATAATTTAGATCGTAGTTCTATGGCCGTTAGTTTCAGAGATCAGGGTTGTAAACCTTTTAATTTACAGAATCATTTTAAAAACATGTTTTACGATGGTTGTCATTAGCGCAACATAAAGAAGTTTGCGTTTTAAGACAATTTTATTGATAAACTTTATTGTCAAAAAACAGTTATAATCTGCGTATGACTACGTGGAGGACAATAAACTATTTTACTTTCCGGAAGCAAGCAAGGGATTATCTCATCAATTCCGATCAAGGGCCCTAAGGCAGAGGTGAATTTAACATTTCAACACACTCCGAACAATAAAAATAGTTCAGTACGTGTTGTAATATTAACATAATTCCAACAAACTTGTATTTAATAAAACGTAAGAAAGTGATTTCACCAGCACGTATTATTATCAAACTATAGATTCGCAAAGTATTGATGATAAACCGTCAATATTAAGTAACTGAATCCGATATTTATTATTTCAATAGATACCGCCTAGGCAAAAACCTAGCGAGTATGTATAAAAAAATCCACCTCTACCCGAAGGAATACCAGAGAGAAACCCGGGATTGAATTGAGTGTGTTTTTATTATTTGATTGAAGTACCTAAATGCAGAGCGTTGTTCCGTCTCTCGTTGCAATGGTAAACAGCTGGGAGAGTGAAGATTGTCGTTTGGAAGAAAAGGCGAGCGTCTACACAATGCAACACAGTGACCGGGGTATGAAGACCTATAACACACGTGAAAACGTTATTCCTACATATCCAAGTAGTTTTACCATCATCTACTTTGAACACTTACTAAGAGCTAACGCATTAATACACTCGAGATATATTCGAGAATTTTATGATAATGCTTTGTCAAATCACAACAGAATTCCTTCCAGTCCTTCACAACGTTTATGTTCTTGTGTGCTTCTCTGAAGATGATAAATATTTTAATATTGTTTTTGTAACTACTTATGATGTGATTAAAAGACTTTTGGGAATATTAGTGTCATCATGCTTAGTATCTTTTTGATTTGACAATTGTAAAATTGGTGTATGCTGATTTTAGATTAGATCACATCACAACTTTCACAACCACTTTTAAGGAGAGACGAGCAAGTTGTATCTGGGTGTAGGTTTTGAGGTTGGACAAATAATCATTCCTTATACTACTCCACCTTATAAATGTCTCAGAAAACGTCATTCATGGAGACAGTGCGTCCAGTCGCCAATTCGGTGGCAACTTCAGGATATTTTTTGTGTTTCACACCCATGATTGGGATGAGGATGAGATGGACAATCTGTGACTACAAAAACTGAGATGGATCAAAAAAAAAAAGAAACCCAGCGTCATACTTAAGTAATTTAAATTAAATAAAATAAATAATTAATGATCAGACCCTCTTACTTGTAGTAAATGTTGGTGTAAAAACTATCTACATCACGCAAAAGAGAAATCCACATTTAGATTGCGAGTGAACGTAAAACTTTCAGAACCGGAAAACGAAAATAAACAAAAAAGAACGAAGAAAAATTACGACTTAATTAGTTACTGAAATATTTGCTACCATATTTATAAAAAAGGGTTATAACAATACCATAGAGAAGATTCTCGGTTAACATATTCAACCGTCTCTTAATTTTTATGGTATTTGCATAGCACTAATGAGCACGTATTGCGTATTTTGTTGGCCAGTTTCTTTCTATGTTAAAGTTCTGTTTTATTTATCATGTGTGGGTTGATCAGTTCTTTTTCGATAATAAATATTTACTCTATTAGTGTGAATAATTTTTTCAGGTTATCGTTGAGGATTCGAAATATATTACTCACGCAAAAATTTAAAACGCTAAGCAGTAAAGTCTCGGAAATCCAATTACTAACGATGAAAATAAGAAAATACCACCTTCTCTTTCGTCTCTGCTTTCATTCCCTCTCAGCCATGTATCATGTTTCACACTAGGGCGACCGGTCTCGAAGACATGTCGCTCCTTTCAGATTAACATGGTATTAAGTGGAGTCTCCCTGAATGATTTCGCACACAGACACACGACTATCGATGCTTGCGCAACCGGTCTCTCGAGTCACCCACTGGAGTCTTCGAGATCAAATGAAACAGGATTAGTCAGATTAGCGGAGAGCGCGAAATACGAGTCATGTTATATCTCGACTGGCGCGTTACCACTAGTTCCCACTAAATTATGAAAAAATTATAACGTAGTTATAAAATAAAGTATAATTAAGATACTTTCACTAATAAAAACACGATTTAAGATGCCTTTGGCCCGATAATAATGCTACCATCAAAATTTAATTTAGTCTGGAGTGAAGAAAATTAGAATACAAATCATACGTTCTTAACCTTTTGTTAATTTAACGTTTATTTCTTGGAATTATGTCACAAAATTAATAAAATTAATTCCTTTGTGCTTGACAACATTTCGACGAATATAATGTCATCATCAGGGCTACAATAAAAGTATAACGTGAAAATAGACAAAAAAAGGAAGAAAGTAAGCGTTAGAAGAAGAGAAAATTACAAACAAATCTTACATAAGTTCGCAGCGAATTTTAAGTTTTTATACTTGTGACCAATGCCCCCAAAAATTACAATTAAAATTACAATAGATTTTAAGAACATTTTCAAAGAGAAAAGAACCAGGAGAAAAAAGTAATGTCTGAAAATAAAAAATAATAAAATCTTACGACAATTTCTCTTTTTCATTTTATTTATTTATTTTGTATATTACTCATCGAACCGAAAGTAATATAAAATTTACATATGGTAGGATGGAATAACATATAGAAAATACTAAAAATGAGGATCTCCAAAACACAAATTCATTTACAAAGAAAAAAAAACAATAGGATAATAATAGAAGATGGAGTAATGCGAATATATAAAAGAACAATTGAGATGCGAGAGGAAAATCTAGTTTCACATTTTATATTTCTTTGGTGTAAAGCATGGCAGTGTTATGTAACTTGAATTGAATTTGTATTTTAAATAATTAAACAATACATAAATAAATAAACGATACGATTCTTGATATTCATTTTTTCTTGATCATATAATGGACGTAATACAATAGAATAGGCGTACTATATTGAAAGTGTAACGAGAAAATTCTCTTAGGTAATAATTTTTTGTAGTGACACATCATTGTTAGCAAGTGATACGACAGTATAAATTGTTGTGTGAATTTTTGCTGAAATTTTCCAATCCGCCTATGACTTAGGACCCTTATTGGAATTGATGGGATGGTCCCTAGCATGCTTCCGGACACTAAATTAGTTTATTGTCCTCCACGTGATCATACGCAGTTTGCACTGCTTTTGTGACAAATTTTTATATTTAAATTTATTTATTTATTTTAAAAAAGTATCTTGCTTTTAGAAATTATATTGTACCATGATACTTACACTAGAAATGACATTCTACCATGGCACTAGAAATAATTTTATACCACAATAGTCTCTCCTAGTATCATGACATCGTGCTATATCGGTTGGAGAGTTTTAACTCATGGATTTGGAGTCGGCAAAGTTATAACTCATTCCAGCGGATATCGGTGTCACTAGCAGCGTTGTATCGCGGAGACCGGTCTCCAAGTGTAAAAGGAACCAGCGATGTGTTCCCGAGACAAGTCACCTCGTGTGAAACGACACTTGGCTTCATGAAATAGACCACGGAACAATTTTACCTAACGAAACCACCCGACAATCGCCTATTCCATACACGATATACATGGCTTTCGATTCCAATAAGCTGAGACTCAACACATAAACTGTGCAGTCATTAGGGTTGCTAACCGTCACTATTTTGTAAGGATTGTCTCTATTTTTCTAAAATTGTCCCTCGTCCCGCCATGGCTTCACCGGGACACATTAATGTCGCTATATTATTGTTTTACACTGATAAAGATTTGTTACAGACATGCAATATATTATCATTAATATTTCTCTCTCGAACAACGATGTAAAGATTTTTGAATGCTATTCTCTTCCGGATTGCAACATTTTATTATAATCTATAAACTTTATCGTAGAAAATCGGTTACAAACTGCATATGAGCACATGGGTGCAATAAACTAAGTTACTATTATTGTTGCTGGTTATTATTGATATCATAACATAAGCAATATTTTTATTTTATTGGCTCTCTTCATTAAGATTCAAATAAATGTATAATTCAACATTTTTAATAATTACAGAATCAGTATGGACAATAATGGATTTAATTTCTCAGTAATTATCATTCGCGAGCGTGAGCAGTGACAGTCCAATTGCTGTGTGATTATTAGTTTAGTAATGATTATTTTATTCTGTTCTCTACCAATGTGTTTGGAAAACTGAAAAAGAGAAGTAGAGGAAGAACAGAAGTAGTGAAGGCAAGCTTAGAGATACCTTCGCATGGAATAATGACATGTGGATAGATATTCAGTCTATGTTAAACAGTAAGACTGGAAGTCTCATTTGGGTTCTTATCCCCTTGTAACTCTCCATCTCGCATCTTTCAACATGTTCACGAATGAATGCGTATCGACGTTTTACTTGTTCAAGTTGGCAACCCTAGCAGTCATCACGAGGTTCCCATAAGTCAGATGGGCATGAGGATTGTTTACAGACCCATCTCCATATAGGACATTGTCCCTTGGCTCATCGCTATTTCTTGCCACGCTGAGACCCATCTGAATTCAAAGCTTCTGGCTGTTTCACAGTGCGCCTCTCACTAACTGGTTGCAGAAAGTATACGAGAATAAGGACGAGTATCTTTTTGGCGGCAGAGCGACAATACTTCGTCAATGAAACGAACGAAAATGATAATAATGAATAAAAAACCTTTTTTTAAGCTTTTATTTAAGCAAAATAGTAATTTTTATTACACTTTAATATATATATATATATATATATATATATATATATATATATATATATATATATATATATATATATATATATATATATATAAT
>NNCF01129541.1:177827-241497 GCA_002313205.1 Laupala kohalensis
ATAAAGTCAGTGATGTAAATCATGGAGGAAGAATTACTGGTTATTTAAATTAATTGATTGTTAAGCATAAAAGAAATATAATTTGTATTATCTGAAACTAAACTAAACATTGGTTTATGTCTATGATTAAGTACTATGATGAAATATGATGTTTTATTGACAAAACATTCAAATTTTATCTTTGATGAAATGATTTAATATAATTTTAACTGCAGTATTTAACATATTTTTATTACTTGCATAATTTGTTAAATATCTTGTCTGTTCTTTCCTCATCGACAAAAGATCTTAAAGCTTATAAAATATTTATAAATGTATATTTCATTCGGTAAAGCGGTAGCATTAACTCAGTCAGTGTTTAAGAATTAACGAATCAACTAGTTTTCTTTTGCTTCAGAAGTTTCATGAACTCAATTGTAAATTGAAATTTTCCTAATCCGACTATGAAATGAATAATTTTGTTGAACATTTGGAGGTAATGTTAAAGATTGGTGCACACAATTGAGATGAATTGTATCGGAGTATTTTTAGAATTTGTATGAGGATATCACTTTACTACCTATTATCATTCTCGTATTTGGATGCAACTATGCCATTTGGATGCATCCATTTTAAGAATCAATAAAACTGAAGAACTAATGATTTTAAGGTGTTTGGTTATTTTCTATAAATTGTTACTCTATGTTTTCGTACACAATAGAATACAGTCTGTTTTCAGAAACATTTGTTGATGTCACTACAATATATGCTTAATCCCAATTCTAACTATATGTCAACAAAAACATTAAAAACAGTTTCTTTTAAAATGTAAAATAAACTAGATTTTTAGAATATATTAATATGACTACACTTTAAAAAGTTAATGTTTTGCATTATTCACTTTTTGTCGTTGAAAAAGAATTGAAAAAAAATAATATTTTCGAAAATATTACTGTTCAAGCATATTCACATATATCACAATCATACACACTGAAGTGAATCCGGCGATTGACTATAGAGGAGAATTCGACAGGGTTCATTTTTTCTTTAAATAAATAATTTCTTGACAAAAAGTAGTTTCAATCGTCATATGAGAACGTGGAAGACAATAAGCTATTTTACTTTTCGGAACCATGGGAACATCCTAGTTCCCTGAGAAAAAAACAGAGAAAAGCCCTAGTCAGAATAATGGAGATAATGTACCAAACAGTGCAGATATAGAGAGTGCACAAAAATGATTAAAAGCGTAACAAAGATACCCAGTATTTTAATGAACGAGCACTGTAACAACCGTCTACATACAATATTACATACAGGTTAAATATTAATTAATAAAAAATCATTTAAAAACAAAAAAATGAATACAGTACAATTATATGGAGGAAAATGAAAATGCGCTCCTTTTCTTTGCACAAGTTTACAATTGGTTCTCGATATGGGAGGTTGCGGCTAAGGAATTGCTGTTACAAGTTAAAGAGTCTGGTGCTTGAGTACAGGATTCTTATTTCCATTCGGGGAAACCCTGCGTGAGAGGGTTTTCGCTAGTTCGAGGAGAGGCATATTGATAGGATTAGCAAGATTTGTTGCCACCCGTTCAGTGCAGCCGGGGCAGATGTGTGCAGGGCTGGCTTTTCGACAGCACAGAGAACCAGATATATCATAACAAAACCGACTTTTGTGTCTGAAGTCAACCATTGCTCATATTTTACCATTAATTGGAAAAATAACCAAAACATATTTGTGTAAAATTACAAAATGTACACGTGTGTTAAAGTGCGATGTAATAACTAATTAATTTAATTGTCTAAATACCAGGAAAATTAGAATAAGGAACGGATAAAAGTGTTCCTATCTCATACACGTATTGTAATCGCGAAAAAATTCAACTCGTAATTTTCACGTAAATATCCGTTTTGGATGTCCCTAATGTATAATGGATCAATTCTTTAATATTTCCTATTGAGGCAAACAATATTGATTTTCGTAGTAGGCACCTATCTATAATCGGTTTGGTAGCGTAAGCTAGTATAGCGGATCCCATGCCCGCCACCACCTTCATCGACATTCATCTTCTAGTTAGTCCACGCAGTTAGTCCACGTATTTCCCGTTGCGTATATTTTGCAAACGTTTACTCCCATTTACGTTACGGCATTATCTTCTGGGGTAATTCCGGTCAGAGTATTCAAACTTTCAGAATTCAGAAGAGGATAGTTCGGATAATTTGTAAATCTCATCCCCGAAACTCTTGTAAACCTTTATTCAAGGAATTAAATATATTAACACTTCCCTGCATTTATATTTATGAAACAGTCGTGTTTGTTAAGTCCGAATTANAGCCCATTATACCTGGCGGTTTTGGTAAAGATGTGTATAAGAGACAGGGATGGTCCCTTGCTTGCTTCCGGAGAGTAAATTAGTTTTTTTTCCTCCACGTGGTCATACGCAGTTTGTAACTGTTTTTTGACAATAAATTTATTTATTTATTTATTTATCTTTCTTTAACAATAAAAATATATGTTCATCTTGGACATGTAAACTATCTCCTTGCCAAGTTTCATCACCATCGCTTCAGTGAGAGGTAGCATTCACAAAGACACACATTCGCATTTTTATATTAGTATGGATGCATATTTCACATTTTATATCAGTACATATTTACAGCGGGACGTCCTCGCTGACGATAATCCGATATGTACTGAAATAGAACACGATCATTCCAGCCTAGGGTTCGAATACTGTACATTTTATTTGGAACCCGGTCATGTACAATACCAACATTTAAATTTAAAATATTGTGAATGTTAAATGTAAAACTGTGATGGGTAAAACTATGTATCCCGATGAAGAAGGCACATGCAGACATTTGATTTTCATTTTCATTTGATTTGGTAAATAAACGCGATAATACTACTTACTTGTAAACGCTGAGACGTGGTTCGCAGGGCGCAGCACACCAGTTAACAGCTGGCTCGCAGGCAGCCATGACCCTTTTCGCTGGGAGGAAATGGCGCGAGGCACGAACTACGCGCCACCATTGGATGGTTCCTCACAGACGACGACATTCGACGCAGATGGTGACGTCACATCCACCTCATTTTCCGTTCTGGCCCTCCTGTAACTTCAATGAACGGTTTCCTACTGAAGGAAACTATAGCAATGTGTGATGATTTACACTTCGCTTTGTTTTGTGTGAGTATTTTGATTGTTGCTGATTGTTGGAGATGCGCTGGCTTTCGATTTACTCGATGTAATCTCGTGCATAATATGCAACTATACACTGAAAACAAAGTGACTTTTCCTAAAATAATACAAAATGGCTTCCTCACATAAATGGGCAACTTTTACAAATTTCAGTAATATCCGAAAAAACAATAGTAGTCAAAAAGCGATTATTTGCTTTAAATAAATAAAAGTTAATTCACATCTTGATGCAGAAGGGATAGAATAGCGCCACCAGAGCAAGTAAATTAAAATGATGGCTGTTGTTGGAAATAAATTTAATTTTGAAGAAATCTAAAAGAACTACCAACATTACGCTAGGCACACTTATCATTACACTTATGCGCGATTACGAAGTAAACGAATAGGTTACACTGTGTACAAGTTATGTACACTACTGATAACATAAAAGGGCCCATTTATTTTTCCAAGTCCCATTTGGATCTGTTAGGTTTGCAACGTCTCTCTCCTCTTGCTTCCCCTTCGACAGGGGAAGTTTCGTTCGTCCAATCGTAGGTCTATTTGAAACGGCGCCCATATTTGGAAGACTAATAGTACCGCTGGTAAATCGTAACGAGATAAAATGTTTCATTACACCGCTATTAAAGAAATATTTTGTATTTTTTTATTACACACATTTTGGACTTCTATAACAAAAATATTCTGTATATTCTTGACTTCAATAAACTTTACCATTCTCTATATTTAAACGACATCTCGAGATTCGTTGTCTCGCAAGGTCTTCATAGGCAATGTAAAAGATATTAGAGTTTCTGTAAAAAACGTTTGCGTAATACTGTGATAAAATATAGTTTTTAACAGAATTTGAATATAATTGCAAGATATCGTATGGAATTGGTATAATTCGAATCACAAATTACTTATAAATATTCCTATAATTTCTTATATTTATACAGTGAAGTAAAGAAATCAAATCTCATTGCCTACAAATGATGTGTATTGTCGAAAGTAATTTCACATAATTTGCGATTCTCTTAAGTTTTTCATATATGTGAAAAGGAATTAAATAAATATAGAAAACGTTTGTCTCAAATATGAACTAATAACACAAAAGTTTAATTCTCGAGTTATAAATAATATAAACCTACTTAAGGAACAAAAAAATTACATCTTCTAGTGACATATTTTGTTCTGTCACCACAAGGTGGATCCGAATCCAAGTGACACTTGTGAACTGATTTTTGAAAATCGTTTATACCACAATTCAGCTCGTAATATCTGTTTGGGAGCTGTAATGAACGAAACCTTAATTCATGCTCTCACATTGCTTAGGAAAATCTTAAAACATACGCTGAGGAATTGTCAATACGGCAACGTAGCGTTACAACATATATGGCAACGTGGCAGGGCATAGTTCATCTACGTGGTAGAGCAAACACGACAAACTTTCTAAAAAATAATTTCTATTCGTGTTATCTTTAAGTTTCGATATTTTAGTTTCTTCATGTGTAAGTGAAAGTGTTCAATAATATATTTTACGAGGAATTTAGAAAAGTTCTTCAAAATTTCAATAAACATGTACAAAAAAATTTAAATTGAATTTAAAAGCAAATAATTTATATTTAAAGAAAACAATGATACTAAAAGAAATTCACGAGTTCGTAATTATACCCCAAGTACTAAAACTTAATTTTAATAAAAATATTGAATATGAAGCGGGTCTAATATATATCCAAACCATATTTTCAATAAATATTTATTCATATAGCATCTAGATTAACAACATTATACATTTGGAGATCAATGTTTACTAAAGAAAAAGGTATATGCTCTATTAATTTAAACTAACAGTTTTTGTAGCAATAAAATAGCAATCGCATCGTCCAATTTTACTACGCTCCATAAACTCAAATTCCCCCTCTACAGAGTAACACGCTTCCGTCTGATCACATAAGGTATTTCAAACCTTTCTTCTTATAGTCGTAGATGAAAGAAATAATTTCAACCAGAAATACCTAGAAAGAGAGAGGATTTGCGCAGGTGATTTAAACTTTCGCTTTACGTGAACGCAAAGGCTACTTCATTTGAAGGTTAAAGTATACTTTTGAAAAATATTCAAAAAATGTTCCAACTATTTTATTTTTCCTAAATATACTGTATTCATAGTGTAATTAGTATATGTTTAATCCGCATTATCGGTAAAGTTTGGTATAGATGCAATGAAATAATTTCCACTCACATCGCGTACTTTTTGGTTTACCATTGGTGAGAATCCAAAGAGTGTGTTTGTAGATATGCCATTTTAATGTTATTTTTTAATAAGAATAGAAGATAGTGTGCTTCTCATGTTTCTCATTGTATTTGGAATCTTCCACCCACACGAACGTCCTTAGTCGCGAATTCACATCCAACGACGGTGTATCCAGTGAAGGTGAAGAGAAAGAGAGGGAGAGGGAGAAAGAGAGATGTAGGAACAAAGAATGAAAACAATAATCTGTTGTTGTATTTCACAATTTCATTTGAATATATTAATGAAAGAGATTTCAGTTTTAGTTATATTTGTTGTAATCTAAAACGCGTTTTTTGTAATATTAATCTCGGATCACGATTTTATATGCTGCACGATTACAACCAGTGTTTTATTGTAGATCATTGTATTATTATAACATGAAATTTATTAGTTCCTTGAGTGATTTAATGTGATTTATAACACGAGAAATAAAATTTTGTGTTATTAATTCATATTTTAAACAAAAATTTTATATATTTATTTAATTTCTTTTGACATATATGAAAAAATAAAAGAATCACAAATTATGTGAAATTACGTTATAAAATACATGTGAAGAGATAGGGAAAGAAAGAAAGATAGAGAGAAAAAGTAAAACAACAATAGAGAAAAGTGAGAGAAAGAAAGAAATAGGAAGAAAGATAAAAAGAATCTATGGTATTGATATGAGTTAATACATTTCAATTTGATTGAAATCAATAAAAGGGGTTTGTCTTTTTTTATTTATTCATATCTGAAACGAGGTTTTCATATTATTGATCTCTGATTATTTTTTTAGGTTGCACGATTACTACCAAATTGTTATATCGTGGATAAATATGTCACTAGAAGATGTAATTTATTTGTTCCTTAAGTAGTTTTATATTATTTATAACTCGAGAATTAAACTTTTGTGTTATTAGTTCATATTTGAGACAAACGTTTTCTATATTTATTTAATTCCTTTTCACATATATGAAAAACTTAAGAGAATCGCAAATTATGTGAAATTACTTTCGACAATACACATCACTTGTAGGCAATGAGATTTGATTTCTTTACTTCACTGTATAAATATAAGAAATTATAGGAATATTTATAAGTAATTTGTGATTCGAATTATACCAATTCCATACGATATCTTGCAATTATATTCAAATTCTGTTAAAAACTATATTTTATCACAGTATTACGCAAACGTTTTTTACAGAAAGTCTAATATCGTTTACATTGCCTATGAAGACCTTGCGAGACAACGAATCTCGAGATGTCGTTTAAATATAGAGAATGGTAAAGTTTATTGAAGTCAAGAATATACAGAATATTTTTGTTATAGAAGTCCAAAATGTGTGTAATAAAAAAATACAAAATATTTCTTTAATAGCGGTGTAATAAAACATTTTATCACGTTACGATTTACCAGCGGTACTATTAGTCTTCTAAATATGGGCGCCGTTTCAAATAGACCTACGATTGGTCGAACGAAACTTCCCCTGTCGAAGGGGAAGCAAGAGGAGAGAGGCGTTGCAAACTTAACAGATCCAAAACTGGTCAGAGCGTGGGACTTGGAAAAATAAATAGGCCCTTTTATGTTATCAGTAGTGTACCAACGTCAAGTCAGTAATAAATAAATAAATAAATTAATAATATCTTGCCAAGAGAACAGTTACTGCCTATGATCACGTTCAGGACAATAAACTAATTTACTGCAACTACTTTACAATAAACTTATAAATACTGCGCGATCCTGTTTCTTTTGTTTTGTATCTTAGCATATAAATGAATTTGACGATGGTATTTCCTATTTATTCTAACATATTTAAATTTCATATTATTAAAATATTTGTATCTTCTTGTGACTTGATGGTTTAGTTTTACACGGTTCTCAAACATCATGCTTTCAAAGGGTGAAAGTGTAGATAGCAATCACAAATATTTTTGAGGAAATTATTTGAAACTTGCAACGTTTGGTAGTCACAAAATCATACTAGAAAAATCAACTTTAGAAATGCCTGATATGCACGAAAGTCTCTTTCGGACCATTAAAAAAGATATAACAGCGGTCGGCAACCTATGACCCTCGAGTCACCTAGTGAGTTATTGGTAAAATTTTAATGACCCTGTAAAAATTATTAATTATATACTGACGATGATCGATAGGTATTCTGGCCAACGAATTCAAGTGTGCTTGTGAATGTACAAGCCTTCCGAAATTATGGTACTTTGGAGTCTATTTTCGTACATTCTGTTTTCACGTATTAAATCATTAACTAAGTTGTACTTACTAATGTTTTAATAACCCTTATTTGATATTTACCGCGTTGGCTTTGAGAATCCCCCCCGTTTATACACATTTTTTATGAATAACTGAACAAACACTTGAATAACAGATCAGCATTGGTCTACTTTTCGTACAACCAAAACCATTCATTTGAGCAACAGAGATCTTAACACGTACACATGGTTCCAACAACTACACTAATTAGTGACTTTAAATACCCTGAGTGGATCCGCCCTAACATCATTGCTGTACCACTAAAAAAAATTTAATTGGGGTTTTAGGTCGCCAACTATACTTTTATAATTGTATAAACGTTGTTTTATTTTTCTCATTATCATATTCGTTTCTTATTTCCCTCTCTCCCATTAGTATAAAATTACTTTATCTAAATTTGAACCTTGCAAAAAATTTAACATAGTTATGTTAAAGAATAAAATAGTAATGAAAGCTTACTGATCCGCAATATCATGCGTTGGTTGCTTCCCTCGGGCAATTCCATACATCCAATACAATAATACGGGCTTCCAACATTTACTAATAAAATAACTTTCTAAAAACTTAATTTTTACTGAAAATTAGAGCAAATTTCTAAGCAGTGTTAATCACGAACCTGCATCTCTGAACTTACAGGGCTCATTGTTTTAAACGATTAAGCTATAAAAGACCAAAATGGCGAATTACCACCATCGTACTAATAAAATCAAACACCAATCTCTGCCTCATTTACGCACCTTGCATTATTATATGAGATGGCATTATCAATGTTCTGACGAGGTCTAACTACGCAACACTGTGTTTAAGATGCAATAGTCATCAAACGTTATGTTCTGCGAAAATATAACGGAGTTGGCGTTTTAGGTTTGTAAAATAATTCATGTTAATCTCTTTTTAGCCATTGAAATTCCCTTAAGTTAACTTATCGTACCATTGGCCTCATCGTACAGTACAAATTCAAACCGTACATCGTACACATTCCTAAATTATCGTACAAAACGATAATTATTGTACATCTGGCAACACTGGTGCCTGTATTGAGAAGTGTTGAAAAATGAGATGAAATTACATTATTATGGAGCTTGTACAACAAACTGAAACATCAGAGAATTAGATAGTGGTAAAACATGACCCGGCATTAAGAGTTTTTGCATAACGTACACGCTTTCTAAAGTATACGTCAGGTTAATGACGCTAACCGTATAACGTACATTGTGCTATCGATGCATTTTGCATAGCGTACCTACGAATGAAATCATAATAAAAAATTTAAACCCAAATCACTTCTATGCAAGCGTACACAATTAAACTGTACTGTGAGTACACCAGCACGTGCTCATACAGCACGCAAAACCAACAAATCTCTCGCATACCCTCTGACATATCAACATAATCTCAATTCCAGACTAGAATCCGCCATGACCTCACATACTAGCGTACCACTAACATCATACGCAAACAGAGGTGTTGTAACTTACTTCGCTAGGAGAGTTAGTGTACGACTAACTTCTGAGCATGCGCAGAAGTAACTTGCATGTGGTTAGCGAATGCGACAGCTCGCATGTACGCCATGCAAAAACTCCCTAATGGCGAAACAACAGTAGCTCTTTATTCATTGTCGACCAGTTAGCACTGTTACACCATGCTAATATCGCTCCATTATTATAGTACGGTAGTGTATATTATTATAGTAGTATCCTTACCGCATTTTTTCTATACTCTAGGATAATCTTATATATAAAGGAGAGTGTATGTATGTATGTATGTATGTAATTTGTTTACGTTTTTGCTGTCATAGAAACACAACAAAAGAATTTTCTTACTTAACCGACACTTGGTAATTTAGAATTATAAACAAAAACAATTGAACATCATTGCTTAACAATGCCTCCAAAAAAACGTAAAGCTATTGAAAGTAATGAAGAAAGAGATAAAAGATTAGCAACGATACGTGAAAGAGTTGCAAGATCTAGAAATTCAGAAACAGCAGGACACCGTGAAGCCAGACTCCAAGAAATGAGAAACAGGGCTGCAAAAACCAGAGCCTCTGAAACACAACAACAACGTGAGGCCAGGCTTAATGATCTACGAAACCGAGCTGCAACATCCAGAGCCTCTGAACCACAACAACAACGAGAGGTCAGGCTGCAACAAATCAGAGATAGAACGAGACGTTCACGAACTGATGAATACTCCGATTTACAGTGTGAAGCATTATTCTATGACCCTCACATAGATTACGCACATCACGCCAGTATCAACATAGGAAAAATGGATTTAATTTGCCGCAATTGCCAAGCCAAAAAGTTTAAATCAGAACCTCCCGGTCTTTGCTGCAATAATGGTAAATTAAAACTTAACCAACTGGACCCATTACCACAAGAACTCTTAAAATATACAACTGGTGATACACCACAGTCAAGACATTTTCTGAGTAATATCCGAAAATACAACTCATGTTTTCAAATGACCTCATTTGGAGCCACATCTGTTATTAATCAGCCTGGATTTCAATCCACTTTCACAGTACAAGGGCAGATATACCATAAAGCAGGATCGTTGTTGCCGTTGCCTAATCAGCAACCAAAATTTTTACAATTATATTTTATTGGAAACGACCAAGTTGAGACCGACCAAAGATGCGCCAACAATTCAGGAACAAGACGTGAGATTGTATCTGATTTACAACAAATGTTCCATGCACACAATATTTACATAAAAACGTTTGAAACTTCAATTGATCATATGCCCACAGATGCATATAAAATTATTATAAAAGCAGATCGAAAACCAGCAGGAGAGCATGAACGGCGCTTCAACGCTCCTGTAGTGGATGAAGTTGCAGTTGTGATATCGGGTAATGAATTTGAAAAGCGAGATATCGTGCTTCAATTACGTAGTGGATCATTGCAGCGAATTTGCGAAACGCACAGGTCGTATGATGCTCTACAATATCCTATTTTATTTCCTTATGGTGAAGATGGGTATCATTTCAATCTGAGGCAAGTTAATCCAACAACAGGTATTCCAACAAGTGCAAAGGTATCTGCTATGGATTATTATGCTTACCGTCTAATGATACGAGGTACTAAACACAACCACGTGATAAATTGCAGACAATTATTCCATCAATTTATCGTGGATATGTATGTAAAGATTGAAAGTGAACGTCTTCAGTTTATTCGTTCGAATCAAAAAAAATTAAGAGTGGACCAATATATTCACCTAAGAGATGCGGTAGCAAATGACGGAAATATTGAGAATCTGGGCACTTTGGTTATTTTGCCAGCGACGTTTACGGGCAGTCCTAGACACATGCATGAGTACACACAAGATGCAATGACCTATGTAAGGACATACGGGAGACCAGATTTGTTTATTACGTTTACCTGCAACCCGATTTGGTCAGAGATTAAAGAAATGCTAATCAACGGTCAGTCATCCAGTGATCGCCACGATTTAATTGCGAGAGTTTTTAAACAAAAGCAACAAAAATTCATTAATATTATAACAAAAGGTCACATCTTTGGAGAGGTGAGATGCTGGATGTACACCATTGAATGGCAGAAACGAGGTTTACCACATTCACATAATTTATTTTGGTTGAAAAGGAAGATTCAACCAACAGAAATCGACGCTATTATATCTGCTGAACTTCCTAACCAAGAAGAAGATCCTGATTTATACGCTGTGGTAACTAAAAATATGATCCATGGACCATGTGGAAATATAAATCGGAACTCGCCATGTATGAAAGATGGGAAATGCACCAAAAACTATCCTCGAAAATTAATTAAAGATACACAAACAGGAAACGACGGCTATCCTTTATATAGACGGCGAGCTCCAGAAAATGGAGGTTTTACGGCAATACTGAAGACGCGAAGCAACGTGGAAATAGACGTGGATAACAGTTGGATTGTACCATATTCTCCATTATTATCAAAAATGTTTAACGCACATATTAACGTAGAATACTGCAATAGTGTCAAATCTATTAAGTATATCTGCAAATATGTTAATAAAGGTTCTGATATGGCAGTTTTTGGTGTAGGCAATGAAGACACCAACAATGAAGTAAAGCGTTATCAGTTGGGAAGATACGTCAGTAGCAACGAAGCTGTTTGGCGAATCTTCGGATTTTCAATTCATGAACGGTATCCTACTGTGGTTCACCTTAGCATTCATTTAGAAAACGGTCAACGAGTATACTTCTCAACTGATAGTGCCGCAAGAGTGATTGATCAGCCGCCAAACACAACTTTAACAGCATTTTTCCAACTATGCCAGCAGGATACTTTTGCAAGAACACTATTGTATTCAGAATTGCCGAGATATTATACGTGGAATACATCAAGGAAAGTCTTTTGTAGAAGAAAAATGGGCAACTTTGATCCTGAGCATAATATTTATTCATGTGACGCATTGGGCCGAGTCTACACAGTCCATCCTAACAACGCCGAATGTTATTTTTTAAGAATGCTTCTACATACCATTAGAGGACCTCGCTCATTTGCAGAATTAAGAACGGTAAACGGAGAAATATGTGAGACATTCAGAGAAGCTTGCCAGAATTTAGGGTTGCTAGAAGGAGATCAACACTGGGATGACTCATTGCGAGAGGCCAGTTTGATTTCTCTTCCAGGACAAATCCGAATTTTGTTTGCCATCATAATAACCTCCTGTAATCCATCTAACCCAAAAACATTATGGGAAAAATATAAAGAATCAATGAGTGAGGATATACTGGCTAAAGTTCGAAGTGAAAATCCTACATTGGATATTACGTTTAACTCCGACATTTTTAATAAAACTTTGATTATTTTGGAGGAAAAGTGTATCACCATGGTTAACAAGACTTTAGTGGAACTCGGTCTTTTTGCACCTGTACAACATCAAGAGGGTGTATTTTATCCAGATTATATACGTGAAACTAGCTACAATGTCTTAGACTTAGAAGCATACATCGCGGATAAAAAGCCACTTCTTAATGAAGATCAGAAATTCGCGTACGAAACAATAATGGATCAAGTAGATAAACAAGAAGGAGGAATCATTTTTCTTGATGCTGCTGGTGGCACGGGAAAAACATTTTTAATTAATTTAGTTCTCGCTGAAATCAGGGTTCATGGAGAAATTGCTCTAGCCGTTGCATCTTCAGGTATTGCAGCGACATTAATGGAAGGAGGAAGAACAGCCCACTCTGCCCTTAAGTTGCCACTTAATATTTCCCGACAAGAAAATCCCACATGTCATATAAATAAAACAAGCGGCCAGGCACAAGTTCTTATAGAATGTAAATTGATAGTATGGGATGAGTGTACGATGGCTCATAAAAAATCTCTTGAGGCCCTCAACGCAACACTTAAAGATCTTAGAGGAAACTGCAGTTTAATGGGAGGAGCTCTGGTACTCCTGTGTGGAGACTTCCGTCAAACTCTGCCTGTCATTCCAAAATCGACTCCAGCCGATGAAATTTATGCCTGTTTAAAACATTCTGTTCTATGGAATCATGTCCAAGAAATTAGCCTTAAACAAAACATGCGAATCCTCTTAAGAGATGGGAATGCTCAAAATTTTGCAAATAAACTTTTGGAGATTGGAGAAGATAGATTAGTTATTGAAGCATCTGGTATGATAAAATTGTCATCAGATTTATGTGTATCGGTGAAAACTGTCCGCGATATGATACAAGCAGTCTATCCTAACGTTAATCAAAATTATAAAAATTTAGAATGGTTGCGAGAAAGAGCCATTCTTGCTCCTAAGAACGATGATGTTAATGTAATTAACAAGGAGATACTAGCCATGCTGCCAGGAGACGTGATTGAATATAAATCGGTTGATACCGTAGTGGATGCTGACGAAGCCGTCAATTATCCAACGGAATTCCTAAATTCACTTGATCCAGCTGGATTGCCACAACATCGCCTTATACTTAAAGTAGGATCTCCAATCATTTTATTGCGAAATTTAGATCCACCAAAACTCTGCAATGGGACACGATTGTGTGTGACAAAATTAATGAAAAATATAATCCAGGCAGTCATTTTAACTGGAAAAGGAAAAGGTGAAATAATTTTTATTCCACGGATACCTCTAATCCCAACTGATCTTCCCTTCAACTTTAAAAGATTACAGTTTCCAGTCCGGCTAGCTTTTTCAATTACCATTAATAAATCACAGGGACAGTCTTTAAAGTTTTGTGGTATGAAGTAGTGTATTATAATTTGTTGTTTTTATTTATGTAGTATATTCATATTATTGTTTCTCCCTAACCCGTGCAAAGCCGGGTATTCAGCTAGTATATGATCTAAAATATAGGTGTTGTGACCTACCATCAAAACTGTTTCTGAAAAAATAATAATAATGATTCTCTTGTAAAAATTCTTGTCGACCACTCTAGTACAAATAAGAGTAGTAAATATATTTAACGTTCAATTATTCTGATTTTTAATCTTTTTTTCATTTTTAATAATAATTGGTAAGGTTTTGCGTTTTGGTCATTAGAGAAAAGAAAATGTTGTAAATAGGAATTTTTTTCTCCAATGACCAACACGTAAAAACCTAAACAATTATTGTTAATAATACAAATATTTAAATAATATATCTTCATACAAGCAATTCCAAAGCTTCATTGTTACATACATGTGTCAGAATATTATTTTCAAGGAATAAGTATAGATCTAATAACAGTCATACTGTCTTTACAGTTCTTTCGAACAACCACTAGCTGAATACCCATCCATATTGAACTAACGTGTCACCAGAATGCGCTCGCGTCTTCGAAAGCATCAGCTGAACAAGAGGTCGTTAACGAAGCGCTCATTCGGATAAGTGAGAAAGCAGTTTTCAGCTTTGGGTGGAAGCGCAACAGCGTTTTTTTCTTTTTCTGCACTCGAGTCAAGTCGTTGTTTCGGGAACCGGGTGGTAACTGAGTTACCTCGTCTCATCGTTCTATTAACTCCCAATTCCCTCCTCCCCATCTTGTTGACTTCGAAACAAAAGATGCTGCCTCCAAGTGCACAGACGAACACTACAGATTGACGATTCCTCCTTGAAAACGAAAAAATTAAAATGTTCTGAGAAAAAATGAATGGAGCAATTTTCCAAATATGTATTTCCAACATATTTATTAAGATATTTCCAACACTTTTTTTACTGTAAATGGGCCAGAATTATAATGTGACTAGCTCGTTAAGACGTTAACAAGTACCCTAACTTTGATTTTACGAGACATGACTCAAAAGAACGATACATTCTATTTGTGATCAAAAATACTCTTTCGGGGGATAATTTTTGACTCAAAAGACTCCCCTCCGGCCCACTCCAAAACTGTGTTTCATAATTCTGAAGTGAAAAGAATTATATAATTGATTGAAGGGAAACGGGCCAGAGGCTTCGAGATGATTTGAGGCTTGTAAATGGTAAACGTTTTAAGGGTCAAAAACATGCTTTTATATGAGGTACCAAACAAAATGATTAAACGCCATAATTGATTATGAAAAATTATGAAAAAATCATTATAGATTACTTGCTTGCTTGTTTGATGTCGAAACTAATGGTATTTAAAAATTTATATTCAATTTGTTGAAACCATTGTAAATTTCAAATAATTAAAATATGGAGAGGAGATAAATGAAGAGAGGAGATAAATATAGTGAAAAACCGGAAAAATGTTCGAAATGTCACATGTAATTTCAAAAACAAACGCTCCCAGTACCCAAAAGACACACAAGTATATATCACACTCGATAATAATAATTTAGGCTGGAATTACGACAAATTATTGAGAAAATAGTAAAAACAAATTGTTTTATCAACAATTACCACAGATGCAGAGAAGGACGTTTCTTTTTCTTCTTTTTTTTTTTTTGCCTTTGCAACATTTTCTATAGACAAATCTCATTTAAAGAGCAGAATTGAAGAGATACTCCAGCATACAGTGATGATATTACGTCCGGCAACACTTACTTATATTGCACAATAAGCATAAGACTTATTGAATACTTCAGCGGCCTTTTAAATCCCTGCGTCTTTATGTAAATACTTTCACTATTTTATTTCCTGTCTGAGAATAGCTCACTTAGGATCTCATCCACTCTAAGCGTGATAAAATAGTATGTTCTATTTTACTTTCGTTGACATTTTGAATGTAATGTGNATCCACTCTAAGCGTGATAAAATAGTATGTTCTATTTTACTTTCGTTGACATTTTGAATGTAATGTGGAATGGAATTGAGTCTGTATTTTGCCTATTTCAGGTTTCATCAAGAGCTGTCATTTGTCATCAAAAACAAATCTTCACCATTCAGAACTAAGGTAGTAAGGATCACTTATGACGTCTCCCTCTGTGTAGACAACAGAGTGAAAAGTTCAATCTACACACAATTCAGCTTGTTTGACAGATATTGTCTTTATGTGGTTTGAAATGAGGAAATTTTTACTGTCGCCATTTAAAAAAAAGTTTCTTTTGAAATTGGTAGCAACATTGCCTAACCAAACAATCTGTATTTTATGTCCCTTCCAACTGATTCATCTAGAAAGCAATCAGATCAAATACAACGCGCCCCAAAATGAATTTTTGCATAATCCACATATTTATTGTATTAAAACTTTTCGAGTTTATTTAAAATCTTTGTTCACGGAATTACCTATTTAAAAATTGTAAAAATAATTGACAAGAATATTTTTGGGTAACATATTTTAAATGGGAAATGTTGTAAGTTAAGAATATAGAGAAATCTTAAACCAGAAGGATACATAACCTTATCGTTATCTGCAATACCCGTTTACGTGAACGAAGACCCAGTGAGGAGGAAATCGTATGTTGGAATCGGAAAACGTAACCAACATTTGAGTTAGACGTGGAAATATTCTTAAGAGACAAGCAGAAAGTTATGTAACAAGTTTGACCATTTCCAAGATCAGCAATAAAGCATGAATTCCATGCTTCGTACACAACGTATTATGGAATTGATCCTACTGTGAAGCCTATGTTCATAAAACCAAAGAAGATAACAGGAAAAATGATGGAGAGTATATATTGAACTTGTTAAGATCATCCCAAGGAACTGTAGAGAATTCAAGAAATAATCATGAAAAAGAAAAGATACCAAAATGGCAAATTAGATTAGAAAAGCGTATTAAGGTTTTATGAGAAAAGCTTGGAAGACTTACACAGTTTAAGAAGGGTGTTAAAACAAATAAACTTTAGAAGTGAGTGCAGGAAATTATCAAGCCAGTAGCATTGGAAAAAAATCAGACTGTGCATTAACAGAAATTCTTGATAAACATACTCAACAATTACCTGTCTATTCTAAAAGACTCCGAAGGTACAAAGCAAAATCAGCTCGAAAAAGATAAGATGCCGAATTTCAGAACCAAAAGTTATTTTACAGGAAACTTCAAACTACCCACCTACGCAAATGCAATGAAAGAAGCAATAGTTCTGTTCCGACTGAGCAACAATTCACCAATTTCTGGTCCAACATTTGTAAAAAATCTCTTAACAACACGACCAAAGCAGTTTAGTGTTGAGTAATGAAAGGCAGAGAATGGAAGCTACTGAGTTATTTACGACAGTACACATCAAAGTGGAAGATGTACAGTAGTAACAAAAGTAATTAAGAAAGCACCTAATTGGAAAGCACCCAGATCTGATCACATAGAAAATTTCTGTTACAAACAACTTACATGTATTTTATCAAAGTCTGGCAGAGTCCTACAATGACATCATATTGTACCCCGAGAATACACTGATATTCTTTGCTAGAGGTAGAACAATTTTAATACCTAAAGATCAGCAATCAGAAGACCCAGTTAAATATTGCCCAATAACTAGCTTACCCACAATTTATAAGTACATAACTGCCATTGTAACCAACAAAATCTGTGCACATCTGGAAAATTATAATATAATGGGAGATAAACAGAAGGGATGTTACAAGTCATCAAAAGGATGTAACGATCAGCTAATAATTGATATGGTAGTAGTCTCAGGTCGTGAACAAGAAAAGAAACATCAATATTACGTATATAGACTTCAAAAAACATTCGATTCTTTCCCGCACTGATATATACTGGACATTATAGTCACATATAAAGTAGATACAAAAGTATTCAATTTTCTTCGACACATGATGGAGAAATGGATATCCGTTCTACACTTGTCTACTGATTCCTGCAATTTTACTTCAATAGAGGCATCTTCCAGTGCTTTACGGTTCTGTATGGCTTTGATCCCACTTACCAAAGCATTTCAAAATACATAATATGAATACAAAATAACTACATCATCAAAGGATAACTATGTCATTAACCACCATGGACGGTTTGAAAATATATTCAAAATCAAAAGAACAACTTCACAAACTTTTGGAAATGACTACTCGATTGAGCAGAGAAATTTGCATGGATTTAGGGTTTGAGAAATGTAAATCCGTCTATGAAGAAAAGGAAACATCATTGCATCAGAAGGATACGATGTGACATCTGAAGAAACTATTGAAGAGATTGATAATTATCTCTGTGTTTGATAGATTGATTCATTATAAGTACCTTGGTATCGACCAGTTGAAAGGAATTGAGCATGCAAACATTAAAAGGACTCTGAACTGAATCTTCTGCAGAGAATCAAGAGAATCCTTAGAACCCAACTGTATAGTAAGAACAAAGTAATAGCAGTTAATACCTTTTCGGTACCAATATTTGCATACTCTTTTGGTGTAATTAAATGGTCAATAACATATATAGAAGACATTTCAAGACTTATAAGAACACAGCTCACTGAGCATCGAATGAGACACCCGAAAGCAGCAGTGAAACGGGTTTATCTCCCTTTATCACTAGGAGGAATGGGCATAGTTGACATCCCACGACTCTACAGTAAGCAAATTGATAATTTAAGACAATACTTTCACAATAAACAAACATCTCTTGATATGTTTCGTGTCATATGTAGAGCTGATATCAATGCAACACCTCTACAACTCTCAAAGATAAATTTTGCTTTACAATGCAAATGAATAGATGACCAGAAAGCAGACTGGAAATCAAGGACATTATATGAAACTTATGCTAATCATCTGGAAAACGAGGAAATTGATAAAGAAGCATCACACATCTAGCTAAAGAAAGGAAGTTCGTTTGGTGAGACAACGGGGTTCGTGACGGCCATCCAAAACAGGGTTATGCCAACAAGAAACTATCGAAAGTACATACAGAAAAAAGAAAACATAGACGATCAATGTAGGAACTGAAAATATACAATAGAAACAATACAACACATAATAGGATCGTGCCAATTTCTAGCAGGCACAGAATATACAAAGAGACAGAATGATGTGGCGAAGCTCCTTCATTAACATCTGACAGGGAATTTGATGAAAGTTATCTACTATAAATATGAGCCTGCAAATCTTATCGAGAACCAGAACATGAAGTTGTACTGGGACAGAGAGATTCGAACAGATTTTACCATACCAGCTAATCGCCCCGATATCGTGTTGGTAAACAATAGTAGGAATGAGGTGCATATTATTAACATAGCTATCCCTCTCACTCTCTACATCAGAACTACCTACAATACCAAAATCAGCAAATAGCGGATGAGATAAAGAAACTCTGGAGGGTAGAGAAAGTGCGACCCATAGTAATTTCGGCAACAGGCATGGTTTCAAAATCAAAATAGTTTCAACTTGAGGCACTAGGCGCTGGAAAGATGGTAGTTGTTCTACAGAGATAATTTATTTTGGACACCTGTCATACAATGAGGAAACTTTCAGCAGAAGAGCTTTTGACTAAAAATAAGAATAAAAAAACGCTCGTTACTCTCTCACCGGAGACGTGCGTGCGAACCTAGCCACAATTCCCAACGTGGGAGAAGTGGAAAATTAATAATAATAATAACAACTAGGCAGTACCCAGTTCACTAGGCAGTATCCAAATGTAACAGTAACGGTCCAGAGACTTTCAGACCAAATAAGAGTAATCAAGAGGAACAATCTGATACCACCCGACACACTCACTCACATGAAAAATGAAGCAACGCTGGAATCACAAAAAGGTTAACCTGGTGTTGATGCCACTGAGATCACTGTCCAACGTGAAGAAACTGTTGATTTTTTCCTGCTGAAAGAGGCACAAAGTCTTCCAGAGTGCAATGTAATACAAAAAGAAGACCTCACTACCTCACAATTATCTGAAGAACTTATAGGATTAATAAGCGCTCTTTGAGACGGAATAGATCGCTCATTACTTGAATATGGAGGTATAGACCCAAAATTAAGATCTAGTATCCCAAAGCAAAACACTTCAAGTTAACTGGCTAAGGCAGTCAATGTGATGAATCAGCACATATTACCAGCGTATTTGAATGAAAGCAACACATTTATTAATGTGCATACGGCTATATATTGTGCAGCGTTTACTGTGGTCAGTTACAATGTCTCCCAAATTTTAAGCCCAAGACACTTTGAATGTAGAAAGGAAACCAAACGACACTTTCCACGATGGCAACAAAGACTTCAGAGCAAAATTTCAATCCTGAGGGTTGACATAGCTCGGTTGACGGAATATAGGAAGGGACATTCTAGCAGAAGTCTACAGAAGAAAGTGAAGACGTAGAATTCACTCTAAATATGACTCTCAGAATCAGTGTGTGGCAGAATACCTCGACACACTCAAGCTAAGATTGTCCGTATGTAGCACAAGAGTTCAAAGATGTACTAAGACAATGAGGAGGGAAAAATAAATCACAAAATTCATGAACAATGAGAAATCATTTTACAGAGATTTAAAGAAGAAAAGGACTAAAACTGGTTGCACTAAAAACAGTGTAGCTCCAACGATCACAGACATGAAGAAATACTAGCATTCCAGATGGTATGTAACGAAGGAACATAACAAGGAGGCACAATAGGTCACATTTGAAAAAGAAATAACAACATTCCCCCTATGTCGACTGTAAAGACGTCCTTAGAAGACTTGGGTATTATAATTCGGGATACTCATAATTGGAAAAGTCCAGGTACAGACAACATCCATAATTACTGGTATAAAAAGTTTAATTGTGTTCATCCCTACCTGCTGCAGCACATAAACCATTTTATCCCAAAACCAGAAGAAGTAACAAGGTTTTTGCTGGAAGGGAAAATATACATGATAACCAAAATTGAGAACCCATCCGATCCGTCTACTTATCGTCCCATTACTTGCCTTCAAACTACATATAAAATCATCTCGTCCTGCACCTCAAGGTTAATAAGTGAACATCTTCAGCTCCAAAACATCTTAGCAGAAGAACAAAAAGGATGTTGACGAGTCATGAAAGGATGCAAAGAACAAATTATTATGGATATGATCATCAACGAGCAGTTACAAGAAAAATAGAAATTTGTCGTGCTGCTTCAATGATTATCAGAAATTCTTTGACTCGATCCTGCACTCTTGACTCCTTGAGGTTTCAAACATCTACAAAGTCAATCCAATTTTGGTAGGCTTTCTGGTGAAAGTAATGATGGGGTGGAACACCTGTATCCTAATACCTGACAACGGAGACCAAAATATCAGAATTCCCATAAAGCGAGGTATTTTTCATGGAGATTCTTTAAGTACCCCTTGGTTCTGTATTGCTTTTAATATCTTTCATACATTCACCAACGAGATTCTATGGGTTTCTGTGTGAAAGGCAACCTGAACTCATTCACTGTGTCCATTTACAGTGCATGGATGACCCGGAGCTGTACTCTCCAACCAATACATAGCTAAAAGAATTGATTACACTCACTGAAATGTTTACCAATGATGTTCAAATGTTGTTTGGATTGGACAAGTGTCGAACATTAAACATAAAGAAAACGAAAGTCGAGCTCCGGGGATATGAAACAATAAATGGAAGAATGATCAAGCTTCTATTTGAATGCGATTTCTACAAGTACCTGAGATTCCAGCAAGCACGTCGAGTAGTCCATGGACACATAAAGAATGTACTCAAGAACGAGCTCAAAATGAGGTGCATATCATTGATGAGGACTGAGCTTCACGGGAAAAATCTCGTAAAAGCCATTGCCATCTATGTTATACCTTCACTCAGTTACTCTTTGGTATCATTTCCAGGACTACTACAGAACTAAGTAGTCTGCAGCGCTTGATTAGAATAGGTATGACAGTACAGGAAACACCACGTACATTCGACTATACATACAACACTGCTTCCGAGAGCTGAGGGTGGACGCGGGCTTACCGACATGAAAATACTGCACTATAAGCAGGTTTTACAGCTGTGACAGTACGTCCTGAAACGTACATCTGAGTCTCTCATGCACCAAGCAATCTTGAAACCGACACCCAACTAACATGTCTCAACTTATCCCAGAAACAATCTCTGACAGACGATCATGAGGATCTGATAGCAAGCCATATCACTGAATGGAAAAGCACAGTAAACACTTGTACAGACATTTTTTGACATGTTATTCTGTCACGCAAGTGAGTCGGTTCTGTTCAGATATTTTTTGGTGTTTTTGATGTGTTATTCCTTCATGCGGCGTGAATCATCTCTAGAGCACACACTCTTTGAATGAGTTGAGTGACTCATCTCGATTGTTGCCGAGCTCAGGAAAATTTCCATTGATGCGATAGGTCAATTCAAATTTCTTGCCATCAAAATTTTAAAAAAGGAGGAAATTATTCGACATATTATAATTTGGTATATTAATTACAAGTTCCTTCGCTGACTATATTCGAGTCACAATCGTGCATCACTCAAGTTGGGCGAGTCCAGAAATTTCCTTGCTTCCTCACGACACGCCATGAACAGGTCGATACCTGGTCGAGTTATCAGGTCATATCATCGATTCAACTAATCGAACTGGCAACAACTCACTAACTTGAAAGGTATAAGGGCACATGATTCTTGCTTACAACGAGACATTACTTCACTTGCTTCAAGAAATTACTTCGTTACTTCACATCGTCTCATCTCACCACTTTCTGCGTGGAGCCACATATCACCTCCACGATGTGTCGGCAAGCCAGTCGACATCACACCTCTACAATGCGAAAGAAGACTTTGACCATCGGTCTTTAAAACGTTGGAATTTTGGAAACAAGATGCCGGTCCACCTCTACTCTACTCCACAAGCAACTCAACTGTTTTCCAGGACTGTTTCTTCACGTCTCATCTCAATAGCACGCTTTCTTGGAAAAATAGTATGATATCATTAGTTTTCTTTACTTTCATATCATAATATTAAACCATCTGTTCTTGTTAGTAATCACCATTCATTTTTCGCCTTATCCTTTACACATACTCTATTCTTCTTTTTCCATCATTTCTTGTGCAGGCAAATCACAAATGTCCACACAACACCCCCAAGAACTCAGTTTGCCACATGTTGAAAAAGAAGCGTCAAGCGCATGGCATTAGAAGGGTGATCGTTACCCTAAAATGGAGGGATTCATGTTGACTATTGAAGATCAAGTCATCCGTGCAAAAAATTATGTAAAACACATAATAAAAGACGGATCAGTGGAGGATGAACGCTGTCGCCGATGCTTTCTGAAGTCAGAGACCATTCAGCATGTTGTTAGTGAATGCGAAGCACTGACCGGAACAAATTATTTGCAACGTCAAGAACCAAGTAACGAAGATTGTACATCAGGAGCTAGCTCTGAAGTGTGGGCTTCTCAACGTGAAGACTCCGCACTGGAAGTTCAATCCTAGTCCTGTCCTGGAAAATGCAGAGTTCTACCTTCTATTTAACAGAACAATTTTGACGGAGAGGACGGTGGAACATAATACACCTAATTTGGTGTTCCATGAAAAAAAAGACCAGTCTACTTTCAGTATATTTTTGTAGGACTTTACGTCTCGTCAACTTCGAGATCATTAGAGCCCTAAAATTTTCCACAGGTCGGGAAAATGCAGTTATACATTAAGGAGAGCCAATATGATTCATCTCGCGCGTGGGACTAGCCGAATGACACAACCATACACACTACAAACCCTCCTGAATTGCAATATATCCAAACAAAAGAAAAATAGAGAGAGAGACAACAGATTCCTGAAACATTATAAAAACCGAAAAAAAAGTAAAATTAGTTAGAAAATTTTTGCACAGGTAGGAAAAATACTGTTGCCCACTCTTCAGACATTTTTGATAAGTTCTCATTAAACAAATGAGTCTAATCTTTTAAGGCAATGTATTGAATCATTTACTAAGTGAATCATCTCCGGAGAACAATGTCTTTGGCCAATTTAAGTGATTTATCTTGATTGTTGATAAGCTTGGAAAATTTTCCTCTCAAGCCATAGGTTGATTCAAATATTTTGCCATACACTAAAAAAAATAGAAGAATTATTCATCATCATATAATTTACTGAGTTAATTACAAGTTCCTTTGCCGACTACATTGGAGTGTTAATGCTGTATCACGCAAGAGTTGGGCGAAGCCAATCTTCCTCGTCTCGTCTCGAGTCGTCACTCCTAATCGACTTAGCAGAATGTCACATCGATTCATCGAATCAAATTGGCAACAGTGCACTAGTTTGAAACTATATAAAGCACATGTCCTCTTCACTTATCTACGCTACTTCTACACGAGATTCAGTTCTAGTACACGACTACTATGATTACTACTACTAATGAGAGGATAAACTTCTGATCTCACCTCTCTTATCGTAGTTCGAACTCTTTACTGTCGGCGTCAAACCGACATATATTTTCTCTTGTTTAACCCTTCACAATAAGGTTAATCACGTTCGAGTACATCGCATCGCTACCTTTTATTCTCGTCGCCAAGCCGACATTTTCTCGCAAGATCGAGCCTATAATTGCACCTCAGAAGATACGTGCAACCAGAGATTTACTACTCATCAATTTTCTTTGTCAACTCATCAACCGTCCGGATCAACTCTACAACAGCTTCAACCAACTGGTTTCCAGGAGATCATCATGTCAGCTCTAAGAAATCAGTATTGTATTATTATTTCTCATCATATCATAGCATGTCATTAAACCATTTTAACGTTGTTAACAATTAACTTTCATCTCACTCCCTCACCCACCATCACTTTGCCTTTTTCCAATCATTTTGTTCTTGTGCAAGTAAGAATGAACTTGTCTGTACAGCCACCAAGGAGAGCCAACATAACTCTCCCCGCGTGTGGGACTTGCCAAATGACTCAACCATACCCATTAAAACACTCCTGAATTACAATACATCGACACATTGAAGGAAAAACAGAAAACAAACAAAAAAGTAAATATAAAAAGAAAAAATGGACATTCAAAGCGAAGGGGAAAATAGAGATTTCAATCCAAACCCTCACGAGAACTTGTGAGAGGAGCCCCGTTTCGTTTCTGGATTTGAGTAATAAAATACGAAGAAAGATCAGATACTTTTCCAGAGGTCGCATTCCTAAAAAGACGTCTCAAAATCCGTTCATTTTGACCAAGTATAACGTTCAAACTGTTGGGTAGATTGTGCCGCCGTCGATAGGTATTATATTTGAGACACTCCAGAAGAAAGTGTTCCACGGTAAGAGTTGTGTTGCAAGTTTCACAGATGGGGGATGTTTACCGCGTAAGAGATTACCATGGGTAATATACCAGTGTCCAATACGAAGACGTGTAAGAATTACTTCTTCACGTCTGTTTGCACGGGATGATGACACCCAGGTCATAACGGAGACTTTTCCCTACCTCAGCTTGAAGGCACGAGTTTGCCATTCGGTTTACCATGTCCGAAGAAGAGCCGATCTTATGGCAACCTTTGAATATGACGGAGGAACAGATGAAAGGTCAAGGACTGCCCTCTGTGTTCCCCGCTCTGCTGCCTCATTAGTTTCTTCATTACCCATAATACCCACTTGCCCAGGAAATCAGCAACGGACTATTTCAAAATTTTGAATTAGTATTAGATTCCGATTTGTCAGCGTAAGGGTGTCAGAAGTGTACAGTGAAGACACTGACCACAAAGCACTAATATAGTCACAGCAGAGAACCACACACCGTATTGAAGAAAGTTGAATGAACTTCAGCGTTTCAAGGATTGCAAATTTTTCACCAGTAAACATGCTGCAAAAGGCGTGGAGGCGGAATGAATGGTGGCACTATGGCAGTGGAAAGCAACACTAACGGAATTATTCATTACTGAGCCATCAGTGTAGATGAACATATGATCCAAATAGAGGTTTTTTAGTTCTCCGAAAAGCTGTTAGTACACAGCTCCAGGAGTGTCTTGCTTTGAAAGTTGAGACAGCCGAAAGTCGATGATTAGTTGCATGAGGGACCAAAGTGGTGTGAGAGAGTGTGAATATTTCACTGGAGAAGGTAGTGTGATAACGTTCTCCTCTAGCAGTTGTTTAAAATGGACACACGCTGGGCGGTAAAGAAGGCCTCGCAGTGTAAGATGAAATAAATTTTGGAGAATGTAGGTGTTGCCAAGTGATTTGAAACCCCCATAAGTTCCACTCCGAACGATCCAAGTGGAATATCACATCTCTTGTTAAGAGATGGACCTCAAGCGTCTACTAGTGAGCATTCTATTCGACTAGTGCGGAAGGCACCAGTTGCAATGCGGAATACTAGGAGTCCTGAGTGTCTACGTTGATGCAGAAGCGTATACAATACTGCCATAATCTAATCCAGACCGAACGAGACTTCTATAAAGGCAAGTGTGGTCTGCGCCGCATGATGATGCGCTTAAGCAGCGAAGGAAGTTTAGGGAAAAATTACAACGGGTTTGTTGGTTTCTGATGTGATTGCGCTAAGTTAGTGTGCGGTCGATTGTGAGACCCAAGAATTTTGCGGAGTCAACGAACGGAAGACGTTGGCCCCCAAGATAAAGATCTGGATAATTATGGTGATGGTATGTCCTACAGAAATGCATACAGTATGACTTGGATACAGAAAAACAAAGCCGGTAGACCTCCTCCAATCTCGTAAATGGTTTATAACCAATTGCAATTGTCTTTCGATGACAGAGATGCTGCTTGACGAAAAATAGATTGCGAACTTGCCAACAAAGAGACATCAATGTACCGGTTCTCGAACCTCTCGCGCAATTCTATGGCTGTGGCAAAAAGAGTTCCGCGGAAAGAGCGTTGAGATAGGAAGCTCTCCACAAACAGAGGAATCCTGAATCCCCACGAGTGCAATGTGCGTAGGATTCCGTGCCTCTAGGTTGTGTCATAATCTTTTTCCTGGTCAAAAAAGATGGCCACGTGGTGTTCTCTCATTGCAAACGTTGATGAGATGGTGAATGATAACGCAACAAGGTGGTCTAGTGTTAACAGCTGTTTTCTGAATCTACATTGGATATTCGCCAGAAGGTTCAGCTAGTCCAGATACCAAACAAGGCAACGATTGATCATTCTTTCTAACAATATGCTAACGCAACTTGTCAGAGAAATCGGTCGAAAGTGCAATAGACTAGAACTATCTTTTCTCTCCTTCGGAAGTGGAATAATTATGGCCTCACGCCATTGAGCAGGGACGGTATGCTCATTCCAAATACAGTTAAATAACTTCAGAAGGAATTTTATACCTATCTCTGGAAGATGTTTCAGTATCGCGTTATGTATTTGTCCAGGACCAGGTGCTGTATTTTTCGAAGACGCAAGGGCAGAAGTCAGTTACGTCATAGGGAAAAGAATGTTATATTTCTCGTCTCTGCAACTGGAAAAATCCAAGCAGCACTTTTCCGCGCGAGCTTTCTGTTGAAGAAACGATGGGGGAAAACGGGAGGAGTTAGAGAGTCTTTCGTAGTGCAATGCATCTTCCTCTGCGATGACTACGGGTGAAGTTTCGAGCTGTCCATTTACATTGAGACCAGGGTGGAAAAAGAGAACCTTGTACCTAAAAAAAGTACGAATTACTTTCTCGAAGAGTTTGTATTGCTCTGGCTCTGCACCTTTTAAAGTTAATGAGATTTTCAAAACTACGATACTTGTTAAGCCGCGCTAAAGCTTTTGTTCTAGCGCTGACTGCGGAAAAAGGATGATTACATTAGTCTTAGATTACAGGATGATTTAGTGATGGCAACATCTGCGGCTTTTAAACCCGCTTTGGTGAAATGGGATGCCATAGCATCCACATATCTTAAGGCTTATCGCAAAGATTGAAGTTGCGTTTAAACTCGTCCAAATCTACTATTTTCAATATCTACTAAGAGGGGCGTGAAATTGAGGGGCAAAAATCGTTCATATGTATAAAAAGCGGGTAGTGGTCACTCCCGTACAGATCGTCGAAATCTATCCAGTCTAAGAGTCGGGAAGCTATACGGAAGTGGATGGAGTGGCCCGTGTTAAGGAGCGCTTTATCTCGGCTATCTAACAGTTTTTCAATGATATCACCTTTTGAATAGTTGTGTGAAGAACCCCACATCGAATTATGGGCATTGAAATCCCCGACGATAAGAAATGAGGAAGGCAACTGGTCAATCAAACAGGCAAGATCTTCCTTCGTGAATGATTGCCCGGGGGAATATAAATACTACAAACCGTAAATGTAAGGGATGGTAGGCTCACGCTGATACATACAGTCTGAAAGACGCTTGATATACGGATTTCTTTGGCATAGACTGAAGCGTCTACGAGCACAGGGACTCGACCGTGTGCCTGTAGGCCGTCTTCTAAGTCTACCCTATAACAGGTGTATCCACGAGAGAAGAAGGAATGTTTTGGTAACAGGTGTGTTTCCTGAAGGCATACTATTAGAGGAGAACGACGAGTCAGTAAGAGTTTTAGGTCATCTGAACTGACATGAATGCCATTTAGATTCCAGGAAAGAAGAGCCATGGCCTGAGTTTATCTGCTCTTTCTGCGATGTTTTGAATTTTGTGGATGAATATAAAGTCAGATCTAGCTGAAGTCCCCTCACCGGGAGAGTCGCCGTGATCACTGCTGGAATGATCACTATTACACATAACAATTCCACTATTTTTGCTCCTTGAACGGCGGCGACTAGAGAAAGTTGATCCGACATGGGAATCCGACTTCAAAGTGTCAGGTATTCGGGACTGAGGGGAGTGAGTTCTCTGCTGGCGACGACCACGAGATTTTCCCCTGGGGAATGTTTTTTCGCGGGTGTCGCTTTTTGAATATTGCCAGAAGTTGAGGTAGAGGTAGATACTGACACAGTTTTGGATTGGGTGATACCTTATATTTTGTAGGTATAAGGATTTTGCACCCCAGAAATTCGTCTTTCAAGACAGAAGAATCATCCAATGATGCCTGAACACCATAGTTACACATCTTGAGTTTTTCTATTTCCTTCAAAACCACCTGACAGCCAAAAGAAACTGTAGATGGTTTTGGTGCGGTGACTGCTGTTGCAGAGAATTTGGTGATAGTTATCGGATGCTTTATAAGATACCGACATCTGGCCTCGGATAAAGACATCCTTTCCGTAACGTGGATCTTTTGGATGTCATTCTCCATGATATAATTTGGGCAGTTTTTGGAATTGGAAGGATGGCTTTCCTTACAATTCACGCAGTACTGAGGCAATGAGCAAGCTGATGACTCGTGCGACGGCTGTCCGCAAATAACACACAGAGTGACTTCCACCGGTCCACTTTGTGACCAAATCTCTGGCACTTAACGCAGCGAAGAGTATTCGGTACATACTGACGCACAAGGAGGGTATAAAAACTGCAAGATATGGATTCCGGTAGAGAGAGCTTATCAAACGTCAGAACCAGTGTGGAGGTGGGAACTAACATTCCCAGTAACTTCCACGTACATTTCTGCGTACATTTACCACGCCTCGGTCTTCATGTCTTCATCTGACTCATGTGAAAAGTCTTCGTGATGTACGACGCCTTTGCTCATGTTCAGGATGGGATGTGTTATGGTCTTGATTTTAAGACCAGCAATTTATTTTAGTTTCAAAATACTCTCGATGTTCTTATCTGTGCGTGTCTCCAATAGAATTTCACCATTCCGCTGGCGCACGGCAGACTGAAGCTTTGTCGACCTGTCGCTATCCTTTCGTAAGAAACAGTTGAGATCAAAAGTTTCACCGTCTAATCGCCTCTTCCTAGAGGAAGAGAGCAAAAGGGCGGAGGTTTGGGGGGTCAGTAATTTCCTTGCGTATGGATTTTAAGTTTCATTTACGTGTTCCCCACCTACCACAGGGTCCAACTAGGGGACACCCCACTGGGGTGCCAGGGTTGACACGGGGATATAGTGGGGACACGCAGGGTTCTTTAAGATAGGTTGCTCCAACGCCGCCGACCAGCAAGAAGGTCCCCCTGCGCGTCCCCTCTCACCATGGAGTTCAGTCGAAGACCTAGTCCGAACCGATTGGTCGGGGGTGGAACACGCAGCAGTTCCTCAACTCACATTCCCATTCCCTTCGACACGGGTCGCCATGCACGGCAAACACATGGGTGTTTCATAATAGACTTTCATAACACACTTTCATAATAGATGTAGCCAAACCGAACACCAATGGTATACTGACAAAGGCTGCAGAGAAAGTTAACAAATATTCCAAATTAAAAGAAGAAATTGAAAGAATGTGGAAGATCGACAGAATTGATATAATTCCAATAATTATCTCAGCATCTGGCATTATCCCCACAGACCTGTTCAGAAATCGAGAAAAATTGAACCTCCTTCAACGCATTTTCCTACCTATGCAAAAAGCTGTCATCCTAGACACATGTCGAATTGTCCGAAAGTTCTTGTAAATACTAAATCAAATCATAGAAGGGAATGTTTGGCATGTCCCGTATACCTTCTCATCTAGCCTTGAGATGAGAATTAATAAATAATAATAATAATGTTTAATTGGTGACTTATACCATGATGTTCGCTCTTTTGTCAGATTGTATATATTTGAGTAAATTACAAATTATACACCAAGTAATTTACAAAGTGGAGCAGATACGAACTGAATCAAAAATTTAGTGTTTGAGCTCTTTGTCGATCGGAAACGAAACAGTCTGTCAAAAACAAATCCCACCCAATTTATACGCGATCTCACCCCACGTGGTCACCTCTGGAAGTCCTCATTGTCCTCGAGTCGCAAACGTGAGACTGAACCGTGTCCTCGTTGTGTCCTCCTGCAACATTGTGTGCGGCAGCAGCTATTCTACGAGGCGTCCGCTCGCGGTGAATGAATAGAGAGAGCGCTGGTGGCGCTTCCAAATCTCTTGCAAGAGCTACGACACAATAGGAGACTCCTCTCACCGGACACGTGTTGTTGACACGCACCGCACATATCACAGCAGTAACGGTAATCAATGGAGAATTCAAAGCAGCAGAACTCGTTTGTTCGTTAAATATCTAGGTAATATTTATTTCTGCAAGGGTAAAAATTAGTCATTCTTCTTCTTCTTATTATTTTACAGATCAAAATTGAATTTACTTAAATTCTGTATTATAACAAGAACGTTTACTTCTATTTAACTAGACTATTTTATTCACGTGAATATGGTAGATGATATTTTCTCCCACATGCTCGTTGTAGGCCAGTTTCATTGGGTTTCATATTTAACAATAACAATGTAAACAGAACATCGGAACAGTTATGAATAGTGTATGACAATGCACAATCCAGTATTACGTAAGGCACTAACCTTCTCAAGCATAGTCAGACGATTCAAAGTTGTCATTTGTTTGGACTCAAGGATTCAAGTAACGTACTTTTCTTATCAGTGAGTCAAGTACTTTCTTTTCTGGATGTAATATTTAAAGTCTGTTACCTCGAAAATGTTAAAGTGAATAATATAAAATTAGAAAATTGCTACACATCTTCTAATGCTTTAAAGTACGATTCTTCTTCATCTGTGTGATTTACTCCGTCTTCTTACGCAGATACGGAACGAAAACCCTAGGGAAACGTTATTTTATTACTTCCTGATTTCACCAGTCCTACGAATATTTTTTATAATTAACAATGAAGATATTTGAGAGGAATTAGATATTGAAACAAATAACCAAATTCTGATAACAATAAACAACAATTTATTACTAGAAATGGAAAAATTAAATGATATATTACTGAAATTTTTGAAAATATTTCCATAAATCACGAATTAAATTTTGAATTTAACAATTTCAAATCAATATATCCAGAAGTTAACATAGCTAAAAGGGAAATATACTTGCCACTTCTTCTATCTTCAATATGTAGTTTTCTTAATAAAAATTGTTTATTTACTAACAACTTTGTAGACACGGTTTCTACCTGCACAGTATTACAGCCACTTTTATACGTATTAGCCTCGGTCTACATATTGCGTTTTCGACAACCGGTACGTCAGGTCAGCAACGTAGCCTTGAAAATTTTATCATGTACCCACACAACCGTTGCTACCGCACCGAGGCGTCAGCAGAGGCGAGACCTGCAACGAAGTCGCGTCTCCATGGAGTGCGCTTCATTCCAATCGGCGATTTAGCTCTCTGAAGGAAATAGAAAAACTTTTTCTCGCAAGTAAAGAACATTTATGTCGGAGAGAAACGATGTTCATCAAAATAATATTGAAATTAATTTTCAAACCATTATATATTGTTTCATACAGTGAACGTAAATTTTCCAGCCTATAGGCATTAAAAAGTTTTCCCGTGAGGTAAAATTGTAATTGAAAATATTGGAGAAGGAAGTGTACATGGGACCATTTTGTCTAATATAAATTGTTTGATTGGACCAAGGTAATGAAAAGAAAAAACTGTTGCAGTGGGTTTTATTTTTATACCTTCAAATCAACTAAATTTGATTACTAATGGTTTTCATTCTAGAAGCACAGTTAACTTACATTAGTTCTCTCAACATTTTACAACAGTGAATTCTTATATTATTAAATTGCAACAATGTAAATAATTGGATAAGATTTTAAAGTTATTTGTAATATTATTTGGAATACAGATTTCTTTAATAAAAAGATCCGTTTCATTCATTCCGAAACGAGTTGAAAGGTTTTGAAGGGTGACAAATGATTTCAAAGAGTACATTTGAAATAAGTAATATTATTTTAACAATATCATTATTTACGTTTACTTTTTCAATATTTATTTGCATAATACACAGTGATCTAAGTAACTTCTGTAAAACCATATCTTCTTTGAAAATATATTTTTACGGCATTATAGCAACAAAGTCTCGCAGAGGTATTGTCAACATAACGATTAAAAAATTAATTAACTCGTTCACGGGTATACCAACTCAGAATTTGGTAAATGAAATACGTATAATCTTGTCAAATTTATGATAAATTTTGCCCAACTTTCAGATCTGAATTATTTATTTTTTTAAGAAGAATATTTTTCAAATTTGGGACATCTTTCTTCCAGTGCGAGAAAGATAAAATATTGTCTTCTTTGAAGACAAAAATAAGTAGCTAAGGTAAATCAATAAATTTGCATTTTAAGAAAAATAATTGAACATTTAAATAATGTTAAGAAACAGCGTGTTTCTCATTCATTCTTAATTAATTCACTATAAAATGTTAAGGACCAAAAATGTAAATTCTTCAAAGCCACAAAATTGTCTCCATCTAATTTGACAAAATTACGAAATTGTTTACTTAATAAAATTGAAATCAAACATTCAATTACGTCCTAGATGAATCAAAAAACATTTGAATAGGTGGGTTTTTCACTTCACTCCTGTTCTTTTGTTCTGATTGGTTTAATTGGTCTAGGCAGCTAATCAAGGTTCAGCCTTCGTGAAAGGAGGTCCCGATGGCCATGAGCAAGGTCGCGCGGTACCACGCGGCACTTCTGCAAATGTGCGGACTATGCCATAAGATACTGTGTGTTAAATCCTCATTTCTTCACGACGTGCAGCCAGTAGCCAACGTAGCAGGAAATGACCAACGAGCGGAGAAAATACGCAATGAATGTGCAGATGGTCGCATTTAAATATACATGCTGCGTTACCTTCGATCTGACGTACCTTCGTTACGCTGTTGGCAACGCAATATGTAGACCGAGCCTTACAGGTCGCCAATAGCATTGACATTGGACGGCTGCTAGGATACCTTCCAAGTAGGTGTTTAATTGTAAAATTTTAAGAAAATCAGTGCTGTGCCACAACTCGGGACATTGACCTAAACTCTCCTTCTGCTTTCCAATTGTTGACGAAAACCTGGGTGAAATAGGCAAGCTTTAAAAATGTGCTTACAGCACTTTCAAAACTGAAATATTACATTCAAATGCGCAAGTTACCGAAATTCAATTATTTAACAACACTAAATGACGAACAGTTTCCAATTATTAAAGCTATACAAATCTAAAGCTTATCTCATTAACGAGATTACTTACTAATTGTACGTACTATGTGGTTAGACAAATTCAAAGGATTCCAAGGGATGTTAAGTTTTTCCATAACTACACAATTAACAGAATGCTTTTGTAGCTGAATAATTAAGAGCTAAGTTGATTCATTGATTGTAAAAGTTATTCACATTTAGGAACAACACGTGTTCTTTTTAAGTTGCTTTTGAAGAAAAACATCAAATAAATCTTATACAAAATTATATCAAATGTCTTGACTAGATCTAAGGATGTTCATAATAAACTCTGATCTGAATTATTATAAAAATTATGACCAATGCACGTGCTACTTATGGACTTGATACAGATCGTTCAGGTAAGCGTCCTTCCAACGCGCTGTCGCTCAATCAAGTCTTCATTTATTAGGGCACGGCGACCTATCTTATCGTTAAAGGAGTTCACATGGGTTCAAACAAGAGATTCTACGCCACATCCCGCGACTAGAAAATGCAAGGTACCCTATGTATGCATACGTAGAAAGACAGAATGATCACTTAACACAATGGTTGTTACGTTATATTGCGCAATAAGATACAAATATTAATAATTTGTACCACTCGAATCCCGTTTTGTCACAGTATGTTTTGTGTATGTATCTTGCATAGGATCCAATTTCGTGAAGGAGTGTTCTTGTTTAGCAACAAATATAACTTCTGAAACTATCCAGCCACTATATATATTTTTAACCTAAATAAGACACTTATTAAATAATAATGTTGATTCATCCTTTCTGGAAGCTACTTTCAAATATTCCTCAGTTATTAAATCAAAACCGGAACTTTCTTGGAAATCACATTCTGAGTTTTGTTATAAACCTCCATGGTTTACACTAACTGCTTTACAAGCTTAATATAGTCTTAAATTTCTTTCAGGAGCTCAGGAAATGCTTAGGCTGTTCTTGAGTCACATTTTATTAAACTCCGCCCGTTTCTCTTTTTTCCCTTCGGATATTCAGTCAAAAAACTTTTCAATGTTTTAATAGTCTTCCACATTTAATAACTAGTATCAGAAGAACGCTTATAAAAACTAGTCTTGAGTCCAAATTTGTTGGGAAGTATTGAAGATGGCAATAGTAGAATGATGGGGAGGTTGCTGTTGTGTTGGCAACAGTGGTTACGACGCGAGTGAACGGGAAAGTAAAATTGCCTTAAAATGCAACGACGTGTGCTTTATCGCTGGCAAAAGATTTTCTTGTAAACTTGCGTCACACATTCCCTTTTGCCTTGCAGACACGTCACATGTTGGAGAAAATTGGAAAATTCCACCGCCTAAGAAACATCTTTGAAAGCAAGTGACTTTCGCCGAAGCTGTTCTTGAAAAGCGAAGTAAATCTTCTGAGGGCTGGATGGTGGGTGTGATCCATCGCATAAACCTTCACGAGCACTTTTAATTATGTTCTCCGTTCGATTTTTGGAAACAGAACTTTATTGAACTTGCCTATGCTGATTTCTTCCATCAACTAATCCATTTTCCCTTCACGATGTCACCCTTTCCTGCTTCCTTTTGAAGACTTTTACCAAGGATCGTTTAAACACTGAATACGAAAGGTTCATTTAGGAAAAGATAACATCATTACACACTCTACATCTCTCTCAGATACATTTTGTATTATTCTAACTTCCTTTTTACTAAGTAACTTTTGTTTTATAATCAATTGTATTTCACGGATTACAGCTCAAACATAAACTAACCCCGAAATACCTTGGTGCAATTCCATTTTTGTACATATACTCGCTAAAACATAGTTACGAAATTAAAATTTCAAATACATAGCGAAACATTTACTAATTAAATATTTTTAATGCTATTAAAACGTAAGAAATAAAATAAATGTAAGCTACACAAATTGAAATTTAAAGTAATTTAACTAGAAATATTTGGTGATAATAAATATTCATTCGTATTTTAAACTGTAATAACATTCGTAATAACGAACTCAAGTTATATTTCATTATAAAATCAATTTTTTGGTACATTTTGTTTTGAGCCTTTCCTTTGAATATTTTTAAAAAGATTTTTAAAAGTTTAAAAGTTTACAAAAAGATGTAAACTATACAAATTTGTCGAAATACAGAGTTCTAAATGACAAGAAGAAACTCTGTAAAGGTAAATGTATCTGTATTGATTGATACTGGGACATTATGACACTTATTATAACAGGTTGAAATGAGAACTGAAATAGTTTACAATTGCAGAGTACTCTGATCACGTATATCTGTGCTAAACACATATTTTTAATATTCATTCTTATTCAACTTATCATCATTTAGTATTGACGTCAGAGTGAAATTAGCGTGAATAAGTGTACGATGTACACTTAACTATTCGCAAAATTATTCGGGAGTCCATGAATATTAACATTAACTTTACTATGTTTTGCCGGTGACTTTAAAATGTGTGTGCAAATAAATAATTGGCGGAAAATCATTATCAGCATAATTAAATTTTTATGTAACATTATACCAGAGATTGTTATGATAATTAAAGTATAATGACAGAATTTATTTCCAGGATGAGCTCTATTTTGAAACTGTGATATAAATACATTTTAGAATGATAATGGCTTTGACGTCTTAAATAACAAAAAATACGTATATTAAAATTAAATTTTATTGGATTTGAGAATCGAAGTAAAAAATATTCGTTTAATTAATATTTTTATCGTTTGTGCATATAGGAAAATTGTTATAATTATCAGTTCGTGAAGATGTAATTAATTTTTGGTAAAGAGTTTAGAAAAGAGTTTGATACTTTGTGATAAGTGACGAGCACTTTTTACACAAATTTCGATGTTATTTGCTGTTGTTAGTTAGTTGGTTCTATTCTTATATCATGTTAATGAATCAAAACGATATATTACAGAGTTTTAATTAATATGTTTTATTGCAAAACAGACAATAAATAAACCATTGAATATACTATTCAACCGATACTATTCTTATTTGGTCGAAAATTCCCTATTTTCACCCAAATGTGTCAAAAATTTGCGAAAATTAAATTTGACCTTGTTGTTGACGAGCCCTTAACGCCACCCCCCCCCCCAAAAAAAAAAATTATAATAGCCACGGAATTGTACACTTTGATGGTTCTTATGCATAAAATCTATGCAAAAATTACGGGGAATATTTCTCAAGAATTTCCTCCACTTTAAATATCTTCAGGTGGAAGTTGAAAACTCGTCACCTTTCATTGTAGTCAACCTATGTAACGTAATCGTGTTTTGAAGTGCTTGAGTGATTTCTGAGTATATTTTAATCTCATATTGGTAGGTTGCTCTCTCAATTTGATTGGTATCATGCAATCTGTCATTCTCTACGAAATGAGAGCATCGTTGAAGCTTGGAGAAATATAAAGGAAAATCTTACAATTAAGTCGATATTTTTAAACACGAGAAAACAAAATTTATTAATTTTCTTTTATCTTAGTTAAGATATATTGAAACATAGTTTTCATGGACATTTTCAAAGATCCTTCGTCATGTATAAGTGCACATATGAATAACTTAAAACACGAGTTCATTTTCATTTTCTTTCAAGCGCATTTTTGCACAAGGATTTTGGAATCTTTATAAAATGTGTTGCATACTTCGATTCTGTGCATAAGAAGAGAGGTAAACGTTTATTTTGATAAACTATAATTTTAAGAAAGACAATTTAGGATACATAAGTAAGCAGCATCTCTTTTGCTGAAGTATTCTGTGAAGACCGTTGATGCAGTGTGCCCGCTTCGAGTGACCCTGATACGTTATTTTTGTCAAAAAAATTTATTCAAAAACTGAAGTGAATAATTTCTTCCTTAGCCTAGGTGCATTTTCACACAAAGGGAGGGGTTCGTAATTTAGAAGAAGTTGAAATTCATTCGTATAGAATTGAATTTCACTGGAAAGAATTAAGATTCACTATCTTGAAAAAAATATCCCTTAAATCGAAAAACGTGTCCTGAAGTCTACCAAATATTTGAATTTGAAATTAAATAAAAAACTAACGAAATAATTGTGGCAGATAGATGTGAGATTTTACAAGTGGAGCAATTTTCAGTTTCCCTTTTTATTTATTAATATGATTTGTTATGTATATCGATTTATGTACAATACACAAAGATATTAAATGAAAAAAAACACAAATTGACTGTCCTGTATATAAAATTAGTCAGTTCAGAGTTCTCTAATACTTAATTATTTCTCCATTTTTGTCTCTTTTCGACCTTAGGTGCCTCTTTCGACCTTTCCCTTTTTAGGTGCCTCTTTCCTCGCCACGGTGAGACGGGCGACGGGCGCATCATCTTCTTTCCTCACATCTTTCTACTTGATTTGTCATTCCCTTTCAGTTTACTTTTTCTTCTTTCCTTCTCATATCTCGTACAACTCCCAATTGTGTCACAAAATCCTTGAATTCTTCATATCTCTCCTTCGTCTTTATTAGTCACTCCAAATCACCAATCCTCCTAATTCCCTCATTTTCCAAAAACTTCAAGTAGCCCGCAAATCCATAGAGTGGACGAGTGGAGCAAGAAGGACGAAAGAGACAAGTTAAGGGACACAAGACGAGGAGAAAAGAAAAAGTATGACGGTGACTTCCCATGCTTCCCTATGCCCGGCATCCGCCCTCCGAGGGCAAAGGGCCTGAGAGAAAAGCCTAATTAGTCGGCAGCGGCGCCGACGCAACGCCGATAGCGCAGCTGCGTTTTTAACGATGTGCTTAGCGCTCGTTCGCGCGTTAATTCCACGATTTGTTTACTTTCACGAGGAGCCATTCCACCGCTTCTGCTGACTGGAGAATGTGACACCACGGAGTAAACAGAATACAGAATCGAAGAGAGGAGTGGAAGTCATTATCTCTGCGCACTGAGCTAATTTGGACACGTTCTACACAGCGTAGCAAAAAGCAAATTCCATTAGATAATAAAGCATAATTGAACTGAAAAAGTTAATTATATTAAACATTTCGACACTTTCAGACTTGTTTATTACATCACAGTTTACTTTACATTACGCACAATGTTTCAGCTATGTTCACGTGCATGAAAGTTTTGGACACTTAAAAACATAAAATATTACCTTTAAAAATACTGTCATCATTACGTAATACATTTGTGCAATCACAATAATAACTGATGCGACCGTAAGGGAGGACAACTTATTTGTGAAATTTTAAACTCGGGAAACTCGACCATTTTCATTCGACATAACATAATTAATCTGTTATCTGGCGGCGAGTTTCACCGCAATTTCTGCATGTTTGTGAACTCCAGAATTGGATACCGATACATAATGAAGTACTTCCTAAGGGATTACTTCATATGAGGATTCTAGTCTCTATGAGGCCACCTCAGAGGTCTGTGGGTCTCGCAGGTTTATTGCAATATTAAAGTTAATTTTAAATAAGTATAGAAAATATTAAATGAATCCTTAATTACTACTATGATTTCTTTTTCTGTATACAAGATAAAGAGTACACGTTGAGTTATTTACTGTATTTCGTTTTTTAATAAATTATTTCAAACGAGCAAAAATGGCGCTCTTTAGTTTTATATACAATATGTTATTAAAAAAGACTTATTTTATGTATAATTAAAAATTATGTTGAGTTAAAAATTAATATCTTTAACCCGAAGAAGTCCTTAATATACTTAAAATGATATGAATAAGTTTTTACATTACATATATTTATTTTATAGAAAAGAGTAAACTATGGATGCACTGACTTAACCGCAGACTGCATCTTTTATTTACTTTGACCCTTTTTAATATGTAAAAGTTTCCACACAAACATGCAAAAATACTGCAACATATAATAGTACTAAAATAGTACGTTGCTATAATAGTACTAAAAATGTTTCCTAATACTTAGATCTCTGAAGTAGCTTCATGGCGTCATTCAAGTGTGGCGCAACGATTATCATAGATAATGAAACGCAAACGTATCAAGTGTAGAGGGCAATAAGCCTGATTATTTAATTAAGAAAACACATAAGTATTGAATAAAAAAAGTAGTTACTACGTTAATCAAGTGTAGCCTGGACATGATATTATGTTTAAGAAAAAATACATTTTGTTACGAAAACGGATGGGTGAAGGTCAACGTTTTAAGATCTTAGACTAGCAAAACAATATTCAAATCGAGCTGATATCCCATATATTAGGTCATATGAGTTTTACAATTTATTAGGCCAACGTTTTTTTTTCCATCTCCTCTAATATCTAGTCAAAGTCAAACTGTCCTATTACTAGCCTCAAAGGTGCCCAAGAGGTTTGAAGAGCTCCGCAATTACTAGGCATCGGCACTAGGATTTAATATTTAGTACAAATGTTATTTTTTTCGTAGTATTTCTGTAATATTCATAGTAACCCTAATCATTTTTTTAAATTGACATAAATAAATGTTTTCAATTTTTTGAGACCACAGACTGCATGTGATCAGATACTAAATTTATTCTTCAAGGATGTAATAATACATAATAATATGCATGGAATATTCGTAAAATACCTCAAATCATCATCATCATAAATAATAAACTGGATTATTTGTAGTTAGGCTCAAGCCATCGTGCCTGCTCTTCCGCCTTACCACCGTCAATAAGAACACAATAATCATACATACATACATAAATAACAATACATTCATAAATATATGCATTCATTAACATATTGCCGTGCATTCATGAATATATGCATTCATGAACATCGTCGTCGTCGTCGTGTGTTGGTCCACGTTCTGATGGTTAGATACAGAGAAGATTCTCAAGTATTACTTTCTTTTACTTTTCTTTTCTCCTTTTTTCCTAGTTTTTCACTTTTAACGTTTTTATCTTCTCTACTGGCCTTCTCTATATGCTGAATGCTCACCCATGTTTTTGCCGTGAATGACGACCTGTATAGGAGGGAATAGGTGTCCTGGTGAGTTGAAGGGTCCAACGACCCTAAGGAGACCCGTATACTTATGACTACCAATACGCTCTTTTTGGCAGTCTCTTCTAGACGGGTGATCGGGGGCTAACCCACCCCGATCTATCGACTCGGACTAGGTCTTTGACTGAACTCCAGGGTGAAGGGGGTGCAGAGGTGACCTTCCCGCTGGTCGGTGGTGTTGGTGCAAATCCCTGCTTAAAGAACCCTGCGTGTTCCCGCTATATCCCCGTGTCAACCCTGGCCCCCTACTGGGGTGTTTTCTTGTTGGACTCCGTGGTAGGTTGGGAACATGGGGATGTAATGAAATCCATGCGCATGGAAAAAACTACTCCTTTGTAGGCTATTTTCAGGAGAAACTATTGATATAAAAAATTTCTTTTGTAAGGATAGCGACAGGTTGACAAAGCCTCGCTTCTTTTTGTTGCAATGCGTTGAAGAAGGAAAAACGTTTAAGTCGATTAGTTCCTGGCGTCTTGCTAAGGCAATAGACGAGAATATTGGTAAGTTACAATCTGCAGTGCGGCAGTTAAATGGTAAAAATGGTACATATAAGCAGCGGAATGGTGAAATATAAGTGAATGGTACAGATCAGCAAATTGAACATATACGGTCGATGAAGACTATTGTTGGCTTGAAGATCACGGTGAGCACTCATCCCAGCTTAAACTTGCGCAAAGGAGTCGTCAAACACGACTAATTTGCACAAGAAACTAAAGAAGAACTCAAGGTATTTTTTGAACCCGAAGGCGTGGATAATCTCCACAGAATCAGGAGGAAGGTGCAGGGAAACTTCGTCCTCACCTCCACACTGGTTCTGACATACGACTGACCATCTCTTCCAGAAACCGTATACTGTAGTTTTTATTCACTACGTGTCCACCAATATGTGCAAACCCTCTGCGGTGCTTCACGTGTCACAGGTTCGGTCACACATTCGATCGGTATAAATCATCCTGTGATGTTTGTGTTAGTTGTGGCAAGTCATCTCACAAGTCTTCACTTTGCTCGTCGCCTGACGCTGTGTTAATTGTAAGGAGAGTCATCCCTCCAATTCTAACACATGTACAAAATTTCTGATAGAGAAAGAGATCCGAAGGATGCGAGTTAGTACAGGGTATTTTTTCTTGAGGCTAGGAGTCGCTACCACATTAAACATCCAATCAGCATGGTTAAAACATTTGCATCAGCAGCAAAGCCACTTTAAAACCACCTACAGCTTCCGTTGACTGTCAGGTGGATTTAGAGAAAGTAAAGAAACCACAGATGAGTGATAATGAAGTACAGACATCCTTGGAATCTCTATCGCCTTCAAAGAGGCAATTGAGGGGTGCAAAATAAATATCACAACAAAATTTAAAGGAAATTTAAAAAACGGCGATCTCAGCGGTAACATCAAAACCATCTGCACCTACCACGACCTTCAAGAAACCGAAGTCTGCCGATCAACGTTACTCCCGACGTCCATCTCGGGATCGTCCTCGGGAGAGGACTCGCTGCCCAAAGTCCCGGAGATCTGACTCTTTAAAGTTGAATTATTATGTTAGCTCAACTTTCCTTGGACGCCGACGATATTGACGATCAAGGAGCAGAAATAGTGGACTTCTTATGACAGAAAGTAATCATTACAGCAGTGATCACGGTGACTCTCATGTCATGTCAGTTCAGAAGACCTCAAGCTCTTACTGTCCCGTCGTGATTCTCAAATAGTTTGTCTTCACGAAACGCATCTCTTACCAAAACACCTTTTTTCTCTTGGCAATACCAGTTATAGGGCGGACTTAGAAGACGACCTACGGGCGTCGCTGTGAAACAATATATCCGAGATATCTTAAAGTTTTTCAATTATATATCCCTTGGAACATTTGTGAGAGGAATATATAATTGTGGCGTCGACCTACGTGGCGTCGCTGTACTCGTAGACGCTTCAGTCTATGACAAAGAAATCTCTATAACGAGAGTTTCTCAGACCGTATATATGAGAGAGCCTACCATACCTTACATTTAAGGTATATAATATATTTATACCCTCTGGGCAGTCATTCACAAAGAAGGATGTTGCTGGTCTTAAGGAGCAGTTGCCTTCCCCATTTCTCAGCGTCGGGGACTTCAATGCCCGTAATCTGATCTGGAGTTCCTCTCACAACTGTTCCAAGGGATATATAATTGAAAAACTTTAAGATATCAGGGATATATCGCTTCTCACCACAGGCCACTCCACTCACTTGTGTACAGCTTCTCGATGTTGCCATAATTATTCCACTTCCAAAGGAGGAAGAAGATCCTTCTAATCCGTCGCACTTTCGACTGATTTCTCTGACAAGTTACGTTAGCAAATTGTTAGAAAGAATGATCAATCGTTGCCTTGTTTGGTAGCTGGAATCGCGAAACCTTGTTACCAACATCCAATATGGTTTCAGAAAACAGCAGTAACCGCGGGACCACCTTGTTGCGTTGTCATCCACCACCTCATCAACGTTTGCATTGAGAGAACACCATGTGGCCATCTTTCTTGACCAGGAACAAGATTATGAGACAACCTGGAGGTACGGAATCCTACGCACGTTGCACTCGTAGGGATTCCGAGATCGTCTTCCTCTGTTCCTGGATAGCTTCTTATCTCAATGGTCTTTCCGCGTTCGCCTCGGTACTCATTTGTCATCTAGTCAGCATTTGGAAAACGGTGTCCCACAGGACTAATTCAGGGCAAAAATCCTGAGAGTCACTCCCTTTGCCATAGCCATATATAGTGTTGGGCAGTGGTTCGAGAACCGGTGCATGCGTCTCTCTTCGTTGACGACTTCTCCATCTATTGTTCGTCCAGCAGCAGTGGGTGTGTTTGAGTCTTTCGGCGAGTCCCACACGCGGGGCGAGTAATGTTGGCTCTGCTTTGTGCGTAACAGCATTTTACCTACCTGTACAACAATGTTAAGGCTCTAATGACTTTGATGTCAGCGAGCCGTAAAGTCCCAATAAGAAAATGACATATTCACAAAGTATACCACAAAAATAGGAGAACTATAAAATTACTCGGAGTATCAAACTAGGTGTCATCTCAGTTTTAAAATTTAGCAATTGTGGGGAACACAGAGATAATCTCATAAAAGTTGACTGCAGAAGTTCGTTTTCCTTTTCATTACGAGTACTATGGTACATATATACCAGAGGATATTGACCAATATCTTTGCCTGAAACCGCACCAAGCATAAAGTACTGAAGATATTTAGGCAAAACTTTTACAGTCATACTCTTTAGGGTTGGGAACTTCACCTGGGTTTGATTTCGATACATCATGATTTGAAGAAAGGTTACTTTTTAATATACGAACATATTTAATTACTTACATTTTGTTTCTTTTAAGTTGGAAATGAGACTTAGTTGTATTGTAAAATGGGTCGGTTTGAGTAAAAATCATATATTAATTTATTGGTGTTCAAAGATCTTTGCATTGGAGGAAAGGTCATTAATAAAGGGAAATACATTATTGTATCCAACCAAATTAAGCAGAGTGATTTTTATTAAAATATGTCTCAAGTAGACATAAACTCAAAGAAAAACACGCAAGAAACATTAAAATATTAAAAGTATACTCAACGTTTCGATAATGAATTTGTATCATCTTCGGGTGAAACATATATGTGAGCTAGTCCTAAATATAACATGAACCTGAAAGATATTTACAAATGAGATAATAGAAACTAAGATATATTCGAGGTATATATGACAAACGATATTAAATAATAATATTATAAATTGTTTTATATTTATGTTTTATTTGTTTATACTTTTTGTGCTCCTCCCGATACTAACTTCCTTGATAGTTCAGTTGACATACTCCGGTATTTCTATTTACTTCAGTATGACTTGAGCACTCTTTGCTCAGATGTATGTTTCACCTGAAGATAAAAGTACAAATTTAGTACCGAAACGTTGTGTATACGTTTTAATATTTTCATGTGTTTCGTGTGTTTTTTAAGGATTTATGTCCACTTGAGACGTATTTTAATAAAAATCAGTTGTCTACTTAATCTGGTCGCTTACAATTAATTATTACTAATTTTCAGACGTGATGAAGAACTTAATAAAGAGAAATATCTGACACTTGTCAAAATAAGTGAATGCTGCTCCAGTCAGAGTGAATGTATCATGTACGCGTGCATCTATTGTAGCGTGGCCTTTAATTAGGTGCATGTGCTCGGCTGGCTATCTCGATGCTGCTGTGTCTCCATGTATCTTGTCACCTGACGTGTTTCAGATACGTCTGCTTGTCTTCGTGCGTGACCCTGTTCACTTGTAATCAAATGCGCCCTCGGTGATGAGACTTCAACTACACTGCCACTGTAATTTGAGTGTTGGCACCGAAAACTTACGCATTATTGATGTGTTCGACTAATCTTCTATCGTTGAAAGCACATTGATTGTGAATTAAAGGCAGCAATTGAAATTAAAAATTTAGTGCTAAAATCGATTTATACTGCGAGCTTGTTCTCAACTCTCATTAACGTCACTTGGTTCGTAGAAAAGGTTATAGCAATTATATCCCTGTTCTTTTATTTCGTATTTACATTTCATAGAACTTTTAAGTGATTTGTATTTGTAATTTTACTCCAACTTATATAACCATAGAAGAGAGAGTACTACTCTTAATTTAATTTATTGCACCACATCACTTTGGTCTACATTACAGTACTTGAATTATAATATGTTTGATGAATAAATATAATTTACACATATTTATATCAGTATGAGAAAGTATAATAGTCTCGTAACAGGTCTTAGGTTTGAGCTCAAGGAATGCCAAAAACAATCATATTAAAATATCTTATTAAATGTTATGCTAATAATAATTAATGAAGTTATTACTCCAAATTTTATTTATTTTATTTAATTGATGTATTTTATCTCTTACTCTGCGTAAATAGGAACTATTCCGGAATGGTTTACTCGTATCCCCCATGTGAAGCATTCTGATTGAAGCACGGGGGAACTAATATTGTACGCACGGATCAAGGTTCGAGTTCATTTGAGAGCTGATGAAGAAAGTAATATTATATAATGTACCAATTTTCAATATATATTATAACACTGATTAATTAAAGAGGGGTCTAAAGCAGTTGCTCATTATTCAGCTTCCCTAGAACTGCTTACTGTGCCCCACTAATGACGAAAACAACCAGGGCATATAGGGTTCGGCCAATTTTATAGGTCGTAAAATATACCTCGTCCTTAGTAAAGTAAACACAACACTGTGTAAAATTGACTTAATTATTTATTTCTACTAATAACACATTTCACAACACATGCGCAAAACAAACCCTTCTCATAACATGTAATGTAAAAATACCCCTGTTTAAAATCCCCCAAAATCCAAACATATGACATTCAATAATACAATATTTCTTATTTGTTATTTTTGATCGCTGCATTTTAACATTGACTCATTGACGTTAAAGTTCATGTTTTTAATGATAAAGAGACCCGTTTACGACTTTACCACAATATCAGCCTGACCTGGTTTAAGATCGTGGGCAAAAAGTACTTCGTAAACATTAGTGTGCCTCCCCAAAAGTCTTTGGCTATTTCACACGCTTTACCAGAAGTTTCCTTGATGTTCATACAACTTTGAACACGCCAAACGCTGCGAGTCATGCAAATTATCTCAGTGTTCAACAGAGTGACTTCCCGCTGCAGAGAGTCACGCCTTGCACTCGGCTGCCATGGCTGCATGTGGTGATGCTCGCTCGATCCTCTGAGACCCCGGAGTCCGGTTCCCCCACACGGAACGGAAAAGATCGTTGGCTTGGTCGCTCCGCTCAACTTGATGATAATGAATAACGGCGGAATACCACTCATATTGTTCATTTCCAAAAAACGTTCATCACAAACTGAGTCCACACGTTGGTGGCGAATCCCGAACTCAACAATTCGTTATTCGCCGTACGACTAAAAACATAAGGGTCATTCCATGTCAAATCAACACAAAAAAAAGAGCATTTTTATCCTCACCGTCTCGGATTTTCTTGAAATTTGGCACATGTGCACTTTTTGTATAGACTTGGAAAAATATAAAATTTTACTAGGATATGTCGACTGGTTTTTGAATCACAGGGCTGTAAAGTTATCATAAATAAGCCCCAAAACTACAAAAACCAATTTTTTGAATTGCTGTAGAAGCTTTCCTAATTGAGATAGAGACCTGGGATTGGTGACATTTTACAGCATTTTTAATGACCTTTCTTATGATATGCAACACTATATAGGTTAAAGTATGAAAAAAAATTTAAAACTTAACTTAAAATTTAAATTTTTTTCAAAAAGTACATATTTTAAATTTTTTAAATTAATTCCATGAATAGCTAGTAATGTTATAAGCCACAAGGCAAAATTTAAATTTGTGGTGATAATAGCTTCATTGTTTAAAAAATTGAAGAATAAAATTTTCATTAAAAAATAGTTTTAAAAATATTAAAATAATAAATCAATAAATAATAATTTTGAATCATAATTAATAATTATTATAATTTATATTATTGATATTGTAATTATTTTAAGTAGAAATGTTATAAGAAAGACTATTATATACTAAGAAATATTAAATGATATTCCAAAAATATCATTTATAATTTTGTAAATATTTTTTGATTATTGAATGCAAATATGGATGATTTTACTATGTAAATTCAAGTAGAATAATTTCAGTGTGTATCTTCGTTTGTTTACATTTTCCTCACTGAAGTCTCAATTAATTTTGATTAATTTTTGTAATTTACTGTTTAATAAAATGTTATTGGTCCAATATCGTCTATCATACCTTAGACCTTTACATTACCTTCAATTTAGTTACAATTGCTCAAACGTATGGCAAATTGAGTTTTCAAATTTATTATCACAACAAATTTAGTAAAATTTGTTATAATAACAATATGAGGGGAAAGTCGGGTACTTGCGCGACTCCACTATGAGAGGGCATTGATGTCGTTTCGTCAGTGATGACGCCTGTGGGAAGTTACTCTATCTATTTCTTAACTCACAACTTCCGAGTTCCACTCGGGGAAGGAAGTTTGCGTCATCTACGGCGAAGTGAAAATTACGATACACCGGGTCTCGTACCCGAGATTTCTACTTTGTCAGCAGGTGTGCTGCCGCTACACCAATCGTCTCGATTCCCGTCCACCTGACCATACATCCTACAACTACTTTCTATTAGTTATAATATGTCTTCAATAGAGAGTTAATGGCCAGGTGGATGTTGCATAGGGGTTTGAGGAGGTAAGGTGGGTGGTGCAGTGGACAGCACACCTTCGGTCAGAGCAGAACGCCCCGGGTTCTAATCCCGGTCCGTCACAATTGTCTCCTGACCGTAGACGATGCAAACTAACACTACTCGGAACTAACACTAAGTAGGTACTCGGAAGTTGTGAGTTGAAGTGAGAGTCATGTCACAGGAACTTGTCGTAGGTACGAGTTCTGTAATCAATAACATCAAATAAATTCATGAAGGAAATCAAGGAAACAACATAAAGTAATCACTACATTATCATACTATTGATTGTCGTACGTGTACGACCTCCCTATAACGGATGTAAATTGCAAGAAAATAGAGACCACTATTTGGGAGTGCCGAAACCGAACCACGTCGTGGGAGAGTATGGTTCTAACATCATACAAAGGATGACAATGCCACTCTTACAAGGTCTGGACACACTTGTTTTTATGAGGTGGCCATTTTGATAATTTCGGTCGTCTTTTCCTCAAATAGTTACTGCTTGCCATTGATATTTTAGAGGTTTCTATAAAGGATTATAACGGATCCACCTTTCAGAACACTAATAATAATAATTGAAACTGAAATTTACTTGTTTCCATTATTTTACAAAACGTTTACAAGTTTTAATTTGTTTATTAGTCATAAAAACAACAAATTAGTACAATAACTCTCCATTCTATCAAAAAAAAGGAAAGTACAATGATCTACAAATTAATATGATAAGAAATAACAAGTTTAAAAGAAAAGTACAATTAATTTCCCTTTTTAGATTACATTTTCTATTCTATTACAAAAAAAAATACTCTCTAAAATATACATCTAAGATGGAAGTTGTCTGAGTGTTTTCGTATTTCTTTATTTCATATAAAATATTCTACTACTACCACTACTAATTTTTACATATTTATTTACAGTTTAACAATTTCATTTATTGATTTTATCTCAGTCTTATGACTAATTAATTACATTTGCTAATATCATAATGAACTACTTACATGAAAAAGTTATGAACATTATTTTTACTTCTTATAACATAACATCCAGTTTTTTGAAATTTATACTTCGATTCTGTTTCAATTAGATAATTTGGTACATTGATTAATAATTTTGGTATTTTTATTTATAATTTTGTTTCTCCATATTTATTGAAATAAAAAGGAATCTTATAACTACATTTTTTCCTTGTTCCATGCTCATGTTCATGAATTGCTATTATATTTACATTATACCTATTTTTTATTATCAGTTCAAATTCATACATGTTTTTTATATTTTAATTTTTTTCTTTTGAGTACATTTCATTTATATTATTTAATTTTTCGTTACTAAAACCTTTTTGTGCTTTATCCTGTAGATTTTGTAATATTTTTAGATGCGAATCAGATGTGGAACTCCAGATGGAGATTCCATATCTTAAAATAGATTGAAACAGTGCATAATAAATTATTTTAAGTATGTATATAGGCATAATTTCTTTAAATCTACTCATTCTCCGTATACAAATTTTAAGTTTTTTTGCTATGTTTCAAGGGTGTTCTTTCCATAGAAGATTTTTGTCTATTATTACTCCTAGGTATTCAAGATTATTAACTAGTTCAATATTATCTGTACATTTACAGTTTTGAAATTTCTTATGTATACAATTTGTATTGTGAAAAATGACTTCTGAGTTGATTATTTTTGTGTGTGAAGTTGTGATATGGAACAATTTTGTTTTATTTTTATTAATAGTAAAGCCTTTTTCATGTACCGAACTTTGAAAGTTCTCAAACGCATTTTGCAATATTTGTAATGCTTTATTTTGATCTTTATTGAATGAGATAATGATGTTATCATCTGTATATATGAAAAATTTGAATTTTTAGAAACACAGATTCACTTCATTTACATAGATTATATAGAGTAGTTGTGCCAGATAACTACCTTGTGGAATACCTTTGTCTAATTTAATGCCATCACTATAATTATTTTCAATTTTTACTTTGTAAGTTCTTTCACTTAGTAATAATTTAATTGTGTTCCCTCTGATTCCTATATTTTCTAAGGTTTCTACCAATTTTATATGATTAATTACATCATATGCCTTAGACGTATCTATTGATAACATCATTACATTTCACATTTATCAAGTCTGTTCACGATTAAATTTGCAAACTTTTCTAAGAGATTTACAGTGCTTTTATTCCTTTGATATGCAAATTTTTCATCAATTATAATGTTGTATTTTTCTACATAGTTTCTTAATTTTAGCGAGATGTATTTTCAAAAAATTTTCTATTCAGTTTAAAATTGAGATCGGTCTGTTATTATCGTAACTTAAGAAAGAACCTCCTTTATGAATTGGTCTTTTGATTGCTTCTTTTAAATTAGTAGAAAATTCTTCTGATTGTATGTTATTGTCGATTATTATGGTTATTAATTGAATTAAATTTTTTACATTTTCTTTGATATGTTCTATTTTATGAGATCTGTACCAGGCGCCTTTTTGTTATCCATCTTAAGAATAATTTTTAAATTTCATCCTCATCTGCTTCAGGCAAGTAGAAAGAATTTATTATTGAACTATAGTTATTTAGCTGAAAAGTTTTAATTCCACAAGTATGTGATATTGCATCAATTTGGTTTTTGAAGTTGTATACAAAATTATTACTTATATTGTTAATATTATCTGTTTTGCCTAGTTTTTCTATTATAATTTTATCTAATGATTCTTCTTCTTTACAGCTTAATAATGCATTAACTGTCTGTCAAGTTTTCCTAGCATCAAGTTTATTCTCCTCAAACTGTTTTGAAAAGTATGTTCTCTTTTGTTTTATAATTTGAGCATTAATTTCATTTCTCAAAGCTTTGTATTCTATTTGGAGTGTATTTTTAACTTCTAAACTTAATGTAGATATATTTTTCCATTTTTTAAATGTTGCGTCGATTTTGGACATTAAATTTCTTATCTCATCATTCATCCATGGTTTGATGTTTTTGTTCACTTATAACCTCATAAATCACATCAGCTTTTGTTATTTACATAATAATTTTTACTTGTCTTTTGTCCTGATTCTTGTTAATAATAAGATTTTTGTATTCAATAGATATTCCTATGGCATAATGATCAAAGAGTCTACATATATGGGTCTAAAATTTAAAATTTCCTCTGATAATTATATCGTCAATGCATGATTATTTATTTTGAATTCTTTATTTTTTATCTCTTGTCTTGGGAAATTGTTTATAAATTGATACAAATTATTATCCGTTAACATATTTAAATATTTCAAGTAAGTTGAAGTGTTATCTTTGCTAAGTGTGTTAATATTAATATCCAATAACCAATTATTATCGTGTTTTTTACAGTTAATTTACTTGATAATCTATTTAATTCTTCTCCGAAAAAGTTAATTCTAGTATCAGGTGGTCTGTAAATTGCCCAAAATAGATATATAACATTCTTTCCAATGCTCAATTCTCCTGCTAATAATTCAAAGTTTATTCCTTTTGTGGTTTTCACGACAAAATTATAACATTTTTTTACATAAAAATTTATACCCTCACTTCTCTTTTTATTTATTAATTTAGTACATTTATTGAAGGCCTGAAATTCATATTTACTCAACGTTTTTTTCATTTACATTGACCTCACTTGAAATTATTAAGTCCAACATATGTGTAATTTTTCCTATATATGTAAATAATATATATTGTAACTAAATAATTTATGGGTGCTAAGGTACTCTGGCCCCACGTTGGGAAAGCCAATTAAAACACAATAAAAGGGGACTTAATTAATTAAAAGACTTACCTAGCCCACTCGGCAACTTGACTGGAAACCCTGCATTTAATCTTGAACTAGGTAATACAACTTTAAGAAATCGGGGTACTGCCCATTTTATTACACACACTGTTTCTTTCGCAAGAAAACGTAACTCTGGTAAAATTGGTTTAATTAATTCAATGCATAAAAATTACATTTAAATTATGGCCTTATGCTATTCATGTATACACATCCCCAACATATTCCCCCAAAAATCACAAATGTTGTAAACCATAATAATTGGTCTTATCTTTCATTCAAATACCAATAATGCTGCTTAAATATTTACTCCAGACAATATTTAATTTAAACATAATACAGTTAAACAAATGAATCATCAGCAATAACCGATTGTCTTTGATGATTAATATTAATTAAACATTAATGAGTGTCAAAAGGGTCTCTGGCTTCGTCCCACTCGAATATCAGTTCACTGGCACTTGACACCATAACCAATGCACTTGGTGCAGCGAACCATGCTAATTACCTTATAGTTTGTAATTGAAGCTGAACGCCCATTTGTCAAAACTACTGAGTGTGGCGAATTTCTTGAGGATGAATAACCTCTCGCTACTACCAGACCATTCTCTCTTCCGCCCCGTAAGTACCATTAGCCTTTACTGCTACCAGAACCAGACGACCCTCAGCGTAGCGTATGAGATACCATTGCCGTTAATATCAGCTCAACTTGACGAATTGTGGCACTAATAAAAGTTGGTGTCCATTTACTTCTCCAAAATGTTGGCGTAACACGAACAGAAAACTTTTGCCGAAGGTCGGACGACACTTAAAAACGAAACCGATCAACTAATGATCACTGAGTCATTACCGTGTCGAAGTTGAGTACACATAAAACTAAATTAATATGAGCCATAAAACAACACAATCATGCAAGAAAATAGTTTTTTTTAAAATTGTTATAAGTTATTTAAAAAGTACTACAGCAATGGCATGATAAAGTACAAGACGGATTTAACTTTTATTAAAATCAATAAATTCTTTTACATTGTAGAAGCAGTGTTTACATAGTAAATTAGTGTCATCAGCAAAAAGAATCATTTTGAAATCTGTTGTGGATGATGACATGTCATTATCATACAATGAAAAGAGTACAACACCGAGAATTGAACCTTGGAGTACTCCGCAACTAAGTGGCTTTGTTTCTGAAAGACAACACTGAAGTACTTTATTTTTAGTATATAATATTTCAACCTGTTGATATCTATCTTTTAAATAAGAAGTTAGCAATTGATTTGGAAGTCCACAATGCCTAAACAATGCAATTTGGAAAGGAGAATTCCGTGATCGATGACATCGAATGCTTTGACAAGGAAAAAACACTTGATAATTTTCTCCACGGTCAAGAGCAGTGGTAACATCGTTTAAGAAAGAAAATATGGCGCTTGTAGTGGAAAAGGATTTCCCAAAACCGTGTTGATTGTCAGAAAGATTTTCTTATAAAAAAATCTAAAAGACGCTTATAGAAAAATTTTTCTAGGATTTTTGAGAAAGTGGGTAGTAGAGAAATTGGTGTGTATTTTCCAATATTAAGTTTGTTTCCTTTCTTGTGAGAAGGTTTCACTTTATCTCTTAAATATGTTAGTAAACACCCCTTCCGATAAATAAATATTAAAAATATTTAATATATCGTGGGACGAAAATTTAACAATAAACTGAGGTATGTCTCCTATGCCTGTTGAAAATTTGTTTTTTAATGAGCTGATGATTCTCATGATTTATCTTGCGTTATTTTCGGAAGTGAACATAGAATTGGGTACGTGGGTGAATATAATTGGAGGACATTGATTTGGATATATTTAGTTTGTTATTTTACCTACTCCTGAGAAGTGAGAATTAAACAAATTTGCGATGTCCTGAGGATTTGACACGATTTTGCCATCGTTAGTAGAGAAATATTTTCTTCCCGATTCTCAAAATTTAACGTGTACTTTTTAACAATTTTCCATATTCATCCGGTTGTTCGATTTTAGTACCTACCTGTCGTTTTCCATAACTTTAGCTGCATAGACTACTTTTCGAAGAATAGTCTTATATTTACGAAAATAATCATGGAATTCGGGTGTTTGGGTAACGAGTTTTGAAAGATAATATAAACGGCGTTTGTTTTTTGAAGAAATTCTTAACCCTTGGGTGATTCATATATTGTATTTCTTTGTGTTAATTAACTTGCGTTTTATAGGAAAGCTAGAGTTGTAATGTTTTAGGAATATTGAGGTAAATACATTGAATTTGTCGTCGGTGTTTTGGCAATTGTAAACATCTTTCCATGTTCCTTCACGCAAATAATTTATAAACATGGATTGATTTCTGTCATTAAACTCTCTTGAAAACTTGTAAAGGAATTTAAGTGGTTTTAGTTCATTATTAATAGTCAATACTTGAGCAAGGTGATCGCTGTGTTCGGTGATAAACACTTCAGAGAGATACGAGATTCTATTGTTGACGATAATTTGATCTAGCAATGTTTGAGATGCACCGAAAAGGCGAGTTGGGCCGTTTATCGTAGTAATAAGGTTGAAGTAATCGATAAGATTCTTGAATCGATTGTGCAGGGTCGGATGTACTCAGGAAATAGATGTTGAAATCACCACATATAACGATAGATTTAATAGATGTATTTGTGATATGTTTTAAAACAATTTCGAAGTTCCTAAAAATATGTGAATATCTGATTGCGGAGGTCTATAAATACACAAAACAACAATACCGGTGTCGGTCTGATAAACAGCAGAAAATTTGATCACACTATTTATGCAGAAGTTCTCGTGGTCTGACAGTGGAGAAGATAAAATATCATTACGAACGTAGATACATGTACATGCGTGGGGATTTTTTCCTTTAAAATTTTGTCGACAGTAAGAACTTGCTAAATAATAGTTAGTAATAGCAGTATCGTTGATGTTGTTAGTTGAAAGCCAATGTTCTGTGAGGGATAGCAAATCGAATGGATTTTCATGTACCAGAATTTCAATATCTGTCAATTTGTTTGAAAGGAATTGGACATTATGATGAAATATAATTATTTTATTTTCGCAAAGAGTTTGTGATTCACGAGAAACGGATTCGACGTTAGATTGTGGAGAGGAATTTGAATTTGGTACAGCTTCTATTTCCGGATCAAGCCCGCATACTGCACCTGAACGCGATTGTCACCTTCGAGTACCACATCGTACTCCTGAGCGCAAGTTGTAACTGTGTATGGGGGCGGCAGGAGATGTGGATGGAGAAATATATGAGGATGTGGGAGATTAGGAAGCAGTAGGTAAAAGAACGGGGACAGGAGAAGAAATGGTTGTGGAGATAAGAGGAGCAGATGGTGATGAGGTAGGAGCAGAGGAAGCTGGAGGAGGAGATGAGATAGGAGCAGGAGGAGGTGTAGGAGTGGGTAGCGAGTAGGTGGGTGATATGAGGTCAGATGTGAAGCTAGGAGAGAACCGAAGTGATGTTTCTCAGACGGTCTCAGATGTAAACCGTGTCGGGTAAAGTCCTTGGCAGTCAGGCGTGATTGCAAATGAAAAAAATGTGATTTTGTATCTTTCAGGTGATGTTTGCCAGGTTAATTTCTTGGTTTATTTGTGGAACGTTGAAGCGTGGAAGCAGGCTGGAGAGTACTATGTTTGTGTGCTGAGAGGCTATTTTTTGTTTTTTTAGGTGTTCAGACGCGTGGAAATGACCACCCAAATTAATATTGTTCTGTCCACCTATGATGATTACTGTGTCCCGCTCTGTGATTTTTTTAGTGTAAGTGTTCAGTTCTCGAATAACTTCATCCAAACGAGCGTTTGGCTTAAAGAAACCGGAGATTGAGAACTGGCTAGGAAGTGATCCTCGCGAAACGGAGGACATCTGATTATCGTGCGAATCAGCTAATATGAGCACGCTTGATTTCTGCGTGGAAATGTTGACTTCATCTCTGGGTAGCACTACTTTACGTGGTTTTGGGCGGCTGTGCTTACCAGTGCGTGATTTGTGAACAGGTTTGTGTACTGGACGGAAGGGGATGAAACTAGTAAGTAAGGGAGGAGAAAGGGACATGTCATCTAACACACTGAACCTATTCTGAGTGAAGAGTTGTGGTGGTGCATGTGTATTTGGTCTAACCGGGTGATAGCAGTTGGAAGGACGGCGAGAATTCCTGACTGTAGTCCAACCGCCGATCGTGTTCTTATAGACCTGTTCCAGCGCACTGATTCGTGTGTCACTATAATGTACCAAGTCATTGTTCGCCTTGTGAAGGTCAGCTCTGAATGCCGTTGGGGAATGCGATTGTGTTCATTGTTGTGATTTAGTTAGCAACTTAACGACAAAAGCAAATAAAATAAACGAAAAATGACAACTAACACTGAATGAAGGATATTAGTATAATAATATATATTTACAATTACAAATGAGACATTAAATAAATTAAATATACAAACAAACTGACGACAAAACTGATTGAAATTATTATTTAGAGCGACCACTGGAGGTTATTTAATTCGACAATAACTACTCTTTAATATGTTAAAATGTAAATAAGTACGAAATTATCAAGAAAAACAAATTGGAAAATGATGTAATAATTCTATGAAATTATGACGACGAAAACTTGGTTGTAACAATAGGGCAGGGTTGAAATAAGTAAATAAACAAACCGACAACTAAAAGACAGAAATAATAATTTAGGACGACGATTGCAGATAAATTAATTTGTCAATATCTAAGGCAATATTGTGTTAGAGTGTAATGAATAACTAAAAAAGTATCAAGAAAACGGATGTTAAAATATTGTAATAATTCTATTTACGGCAATGAAACTTGATCAGTGCAACCATAGAGTATGTTATTTATACGTTAATAATGATGTAATAGTATACGCACCAGAAAATCTTAATACACCAAAATAAATAATTTTAATGCACCAAGAAGTTAAATTTATGATTCCGTTTGCTTACGTATACTTTATCACACCTTTGAATGAAGCACTTGAATGAAAATATGAAAGTATATTCGGTCCGTTGGGTTTGAAAACTTTAGGAAATGTTTTTAGTGTTTTTTCACTTTACACTCACACAGAACAAAGAATTTTACACTACAATGAAAGTTAGGATCTAAATACAACTACTGAATTACAAAAACCCGAAAAAATTAAATAATTAGAAAGATTAAACTGAAAAATAGAGAGAGCTCACTCACGACCGCAGCTAACTCCAGGAGGAGGCTGGCGAATCAAATGTTCTCTATACACCTTACGATTTAACTATGCAATTTGACTGAACAGTTAAAACTGTCTGTTAAAATTGCATATATCTTTACAATCAGATTTTAAAATGTAAATTAATGTGCTGAAGTTAGTTGCGCTATTAAGGTACAAAAAATTCGCATTATTAACAGTGGTTCATCTTCTTAGTTATATAATAATAGAAACGGCAGCTGTTTATTTTCTTCGTTATATTACAACCGAAATTATTGTTTACATTTTATTTCTTCGGTATATTATTTCACTTTCATGTTCACGGATGGATGTGTTTTAGGACCTGGTTCTTTACACAAATCTAGTCCATTAACTCTAGTTCCTTAATTTTTTAATTATATGGACGTTTAACCTCATGCCATTACTTTATGTAGTTTACAGTTTACAAGAACGTACAAAAACTTATTTAAAACCAATTTTGTAAGTCTTCAACATTCGTTTCAATCGATAACAACCCTTTCTTCAGCTTCATGTCAGGGTCAACAATGAACACATTTCTTCCTTGCAATCCAGTCATTTTTTCTAAGTAAATCATGAATACAAATTGATTTGTGAAACTCTGTTGTGTTAATCACTTTGACCACGATGTCTCTCGACCGAACACATTTAAGTGGCTGACAAACTTGGCAGTCCCATAGCTTTCCGTTATAGAGAAGTTTCACTATATTAGTTATTAATGGGGAAAAGTTATTTATTTTAAAATTAAAAGCATATTTCATTGAGAAAACTTACTTGAAATTAATACACGAGTTAATTTTCCAAGAATACGATTTAGAAGATATAAATTATCTCAGTTGCAAACTGCATTTATTTTTAAACCACCGCCTACGATACAACTTTCTCTATGGAAGCGTATTAATTAAAAAGGTTTCAATCTTTTTCTCACTGTATTTACTCCGCTAATTAGTTCTCTACCATTTAAATTCATTGTTTGAATTGCTCATTCGAATAAAATTATCTCTCTGGCTGTAATTATATCACATTCAAACAGGAACACAGGAATTACTTTTAATTTAATGTTACACATTGAATCTAATGAATCACTTTGTTCTGACGTTTTCATCTTTTTTTCGGAATTGAACGTAAAAGAGATTATTAGCATGTGACTAGAGTGTTCTATCAAGGTCTATACTAATCAGCCTTGCTCGGCTTCGCTTGTGAGTTTTTGTTGTGATGATGCGATGGTTATAATTTAGTGTAGACAAATATTGAACGCTTACATACATTTATTGCAAATCCACTGATTGTGCACCTTTCACTTTAAAATTCGTGAAAGAAAAAATACACATACGTTTCAATATAATTTTATTTGTAAAAATGATTATATCTGTGGTTGTCGTGACCTTGTAAATCCAATTCTCCCAATTATTGCGTAGAATAAATTTAGTTTTATGACATTATAATAATTATATATATGGCAATTTCCGTGAATTTTTAAATTCATTGGCGATGTAACAATCTGTTAATTTGGTAGAAAGCTAATCGTTCCACACAATTAGTCGTGCCTCACATATGTAAAGAATTTCATAAACCCAGACAAATGAAATAAGTGAAATTATTATCATGAGCAGTTTGTAGAATAAACATAAGATGTTTATAGGAATCAAAAGTCCACAGTTCCTTTGACGCACGAAAATGGAAAGTGAAAAGAACTAGTATCTGGTACACTTACAGCACTAAACGAAGTGTTAAATGTTACTTCAATAAAATTACATCTGCGAAGGTTATTCGAATTTCTTTTACAAACTATATTTCATCTGCACGCAAGGTAGTGGAGTTTTTTTCAAGTGCTTGCTAAAGTAAATTAGTAAATTCTCACAATTTTTAACACAAATCACATCAGGAAGATAACAATATAAACATGAAGCGAGAATTAATACGATTGGCAGAATTTTTTCCAATTAAACATTCCAATATTCGTAAATAAACTTAATTGGTTACACAGCAAAGCTACTATGATGTAGAAAGGTTCACGTACAATTTTGGGTAATTCTTCAACCTACGTTTTTCCGTCGTATATAACATTTGACCCTTCATGAACGTAATACGAGTCTCTTCTTCACATCACAACGCATTGAAAGCGCACGTCCCATAAAAATCCTAAGTTTACTCGCAGACCATTCCATACTCGATGGCGTTAGAAAAGACATGTCATATATTCGAGCGAGCACCTTTTGGGAAGATTTCCACCATATCCTTAGTGTTCTTGCTTCCACCTCTATCCCATCATCCCTGTGCATTATTTCCTCTGTCGGTTTCACCCACCCCTCTGCCTCCTACTTCCACTTTCGCTCTCAGCTGCTTTTCCGTTGCAACGCGTGGTCTGTAAACAACGTAGCATCGCCGACAGCTTCAACGTGTATCTTAGCATCTTCATCCTACACTCTTTCTCCCAAGACCTTACGACACGTCTACGGCATGCCGTAAGCGCCGGTTCCTTGTAAAATACGTCCGCCACTTCGTACCTTTTCTCATCCCACACCTTCTCGAAGGTGAAGGTGATATTTCGTGGATTTCTTCCAGTTGTCACCTCCCCTTTCCTTCACGCTATCTCGGCGGCGACGCCTTTTCCATGTGCCTGCGCTCAAGACGCTACCGCTCAAGACGCAAGTGTTGAGTTCGGGAACAAGACAAGAACACAAACAAATAACTGATCCTCTCCGGTGACAGGATATGCGTCATATCGTTAGTCAATCTTGTTCACTCAAACAAAGAAATAAATATCTCCGGAAGCAATTAAGGGATCATCCCATCAAGGGTCCTAAGGCAGAGGTGGATTTAACATTTCAACACACTCCTAACAATAAAAAAAAAATAGTTCGATACGTATTATAATATAAATATATTACCAACAAATTTGTATTCAATAAAACACAAAATAGTTATTTCACAAGAACGTTTTATTATAAAACTACAGATTCGAAAAGTATTGTTTATAAATCGTAACTATTAAATAACACTAAGTTCGAGATTTATTGTTCCAATGATTTTCTTTACAATAAACGCATTAAACACCCCAATAATTGATTTTTTTAAAAGGGGGATCAACAATCAAACTATTCATTCGTTCTATTCTCAATCAGAGATCACAATTTGCGCAGAACCACATGAGCGAAAATTTTCAATAGAAATAAAAACATACAAATAAGCACGTACGCAGTCGATGCTTTAAAAAAATTTGATTCTTTAATACTTTTAATGTTGCTTGATGATTGATGTATATATGGAAGAGTTATACTGCTAAGACTCATTCTTTAAAACATGCGATTATTGAGGAATATTCCTCACTACTCAGGTACGTAATTTTGTCGGTTTGCTCACTCTGTATTTGTTTTCTTTTATTCATTTTTCATTGTTCTTTCCTTTCTTTATTTCAACAACAACCAAAAATCTTCAACACTTCTTTCGATGCTGTTTCACCCAATTATTGTATACTTTCATATTATGTTTCTATTTTTATTTTTTTTAATTTTTTTAAATTGTCATTTTATGTACATTTATATTTTTCAGTGTATGTTACTGACGATGGCTGCTATGCAGCCGAAAAAGTTTTATACCAATAAAACAATGAGCAACATAGAAACGCCTTTTAATTTATCATGCTTTGATAATGTTGCTAAAGCTCTACAATTACCAAGTAAATCTTTTAAAAGGTACAATAATCTCTTTTGTAGCATTATAACCGAGACATGATCAAATAGTGTGCTGCGTTGTCACATAATTAACAGTTGATGTAATTTTACGTCTGCTATTTTAATTAAAATAGATAACTCGACATTTTTTGTTTAAATCCGACAGTTATTCTGGTTTTAAAACCTCACATAAAAACACAAGTAACACATTAAAATTTATTGTTGTGATAAATGCTCCAGTAAAAACTGTCAGTTTAAAACAAAACAAAAAAGGTCGAATTAACTATTTTAACATAATTAACAGAACTAATAATATGCTCTAATACATCCATCCATACTAATATATAAATGCGTAACGCCAATCGCAATGTTTTTAAAATGCATGATAAGAGAGATAGAAATGGTGTGACAATGAATATCGATGAAATGGAAAAAAGAAAAGCTATATTTGCTTACGGTGTCAAAACGGTTTGGATAGTTGACACCTATGAATGGCGATATTGATTGCCTCAAATGGCAGAGGACGGCTCGTTACCGTTGATATGCAGTGACGAGATTATAGAAATTACTCAGCTCGAAAATTTCTCGGTTTTAAGATTTACTCAAGATTTCACGTTGAATTGACATCATTACATCTAGGTGGTCTTATAGAAACAGTTTCTCCATCTAGTTGTCGATCCTAGAATTAAGAAGGCCCAGTTTCCTTCCTTGTCCAACAGGAATCATATCATGACTTTGAACTTGGTGTGGAAGCAGTTTCTCTTGAAAGGACAAGGGTCGTGCGTTTCGGATCTTTAGCATTTTTTCGTCTGTAAATTGATTTCCACGTATTTGAAACAAACTTTATCACATTTTTAGTACTCCTATTATTGTAATCATAAATGTAATCCTCTGATATGTAGTATTTAACCAGTTATCGAGTGTAACCGTCAGAAAAATTTAGAAACCAATCTCGCTTTTAGTTTCAAGATATCAAATCTAGCGAGTTATCTGAACACATTGTTTGTTAAAGAAACAGTTCCCCTATCTACCCATAACCCTAGTTCTCAATGTCTTAAATAACCTGTTATCCTCTTAATTTTATACCTTAAATAAAGAAGATAGTAATATACTGATAGCTGATTACAGGCTGTTGCCCGAGATTTGTTTTACTTAGGAGAAAAAAAGAAATATATATTGTAAGATAAAAATACTTTTAATTAACCGTTTTAAAAACATTTACAGCATCATAATTTTATAACTCAGAAAAATTCAATATACACACACACACACACACTACTCCATTTCACGGGAGCCGCGCCCGTCAAATTTTCGCTTCCGAGACATGGCAAGGCTGCACGATTTGATTAAACTTATTCTAAAATCTACACTAATTGTCAAAATTTTACATTGTAAGGACGTTTTTTGTCTTTGTTAAATTCATAAAACTAATAACCCATTGAATTTGACGATAATTTATTTCTTCCTTCTTAAATTAATCTCTCAATTTGAAGTATTTTATGTAACCTTTATTTAAAGCATGAAACCTTTATTCAAGTAATTAAAAATTTAACACTTCCCTGTATTTATATTTATGAAATGGTCGTGTTTGTTAATTACTGAAGCACCACCCTGATTTCATACAAAACAATTTCCTTCACGAACACAATTCTCGCAATAGGAATAATATTCATTGTCCGAGAGTGTCAACCGCGCTAAGCTGAAAAGGGCCAAATCATTCGGGAAACGTTCTATATAATTCCCTGCCCAAAAATATATAAAATACAATTAAATTGAATCTCTTCAAATCCGCGGTTAAAAGTTATCTACTACACCAGTGCTTCTACACTGTAAAAGAATTTATCGATTTGAATAAAAATTAAAACTGTCTTGTATTTTATCATGTCATTGTTGCAGAACTTTCAAAATATGTGACAACTATTTCAAAACTATATTCCTGCATGTTAGTATTATGCTTTATTATTCATGTAAATTTAGTTGTATATGTACTCAACCGTGGCACGGTTGTGTACGTTAATTCTGTAGCCCCATCCTTGCCCGGATTTTTCTCCGGGTAGAGGCGGATTTTTTTATAAAGACTCTCTAGGCTCTTGCCTAGAGACGGCATCAATTGATATAATTATTGGCAAATTTAGTGTTATTTAATAGCTACGAATTATCAACAATACTTTCCGAATGGTTTAAAGCTTGATAATAATACGTACTTGTGAAATGACTTTTCTGTTTTATTAAATACAATATTTGTTGCTATTTGTTAACTGTGTCGAACTATTTTTTTATCGTTAGGAGTATGTTGAAATGTTAAATCCGTTTCTGCCTTAGGGTCCTTGATCAGATTTGATAGGATGGTCGGTTGCTTGCTTCCGGAGAGTACATTAGTCTATTGTCCTCCACGTGGTAATACGCAGTTTGTAACTGCTTTTTTTGAGAATAAAGTTTATACTATATGCATTCTAATATTGATTAAAACGTTTTATCGATAATTTAGGTTAATGTTTATAGATAGACACATACTGTCGGGGAACTTTTTGTAGAACTCTTTGAGACAAACAATATTACCATTCATAGTTGTCACCAATTACTAACCGTTTAGGCAGCGTAAACGAGTATAGCGGATTTTTTCCAAACCTCGTTTTTAGTGTTAAAATTTATTTTCTTTCTTTCTTTTCAAATATTTAAAAAAATAAACGTTAGCCTATGTTCATCCTGGAATTCTAAACTATCTGCTTGCTTGGAATTCTAAACGATCGGTTCACTGGTTTAGTCGTGATCAGGTAGCAAACAGACAGACACACTTTCGAGTTACGCAT
>NNCF01129542.1:11937-88743 GCA_002313205.1 Laupala kohalensis
CAGAGACGTAATACTCACAAAACAGCGAATTATTCTTCAGAAATCGTCGTGTGCTCTCACCAGTTCGAGAATACCTCTCGTATTCGACAGGCTGCCCCAGCTGTGATGCTGATGACCTTGAATCGTCGGCGTGCTACCAGACTTCCACACCATGTGGTCTCGTCTGCTCTGCTTCCCCTCGAAAACGGCGTCAAAATGTTCGAATCGGACCAATGCTTTTCGAAAATAGGTTGTAGCTTCACTTGGAGCTTTTCAAAACGATACTATGATTCTTTACGTTCGTATTACTTCGGCCGTCCTTTCTCTATTCTCGAGTACTATAAAACAATATCATGAAAATGATATTCGCCGAAATTTCATCTTCGTTCTTACGGCAATTATACAACTTCGCTAATCAACTTCGATTAAGAAATGCTTAACTGGTTCAACTTCCCTCTTAACTATTAAATGCCACGTGCGACTAAATTCCACTCCTCACGCTGCTATCCTACGTGATTCTACCATCAACACGTCTGCAATTACGTAAAGCGAACCGTCTCTTCCAATCTATCACGAGCAATTGAGAATGAATCTTGTTTCCGGCTTTCCACCTAGCCCCCACTCCTTTCTTATGCCTCGTTTATTTCGCCAATCTGATCGCTTCCTTATTATTCACTTCACTGGCTCAGCCAGGCGCTTTCATGATTTCTCATTCCTCTCGTATTCCACTCAAAAAATATTCCGTTGCTTCGTATCACGCTCAGAATACACCCTCTCTCGGCGCTACATTTAAATGGACGTTCTACGCATTTTTGTATAACTCGGCTATTACATCCCCTATAAAATTCTAATAAATACCAAATGATTCACTAACGAATCTGGATCGTTAGACTATATATATATATATATATATATATATATATATATATATATATATATATATATATATACTGTGCCGCCTAACAATACTACAATACTGAAAAATTTTGTATAGAATTATCAAACAGAATAATCCATTCCTATTGATCAGAATAAGCGTCCCCTGAAAGATGGTATTGTATCCTGCAATACACGGGTGTAATGGGGTTTAGTATTCAGCAGGGGTTAGCAATTAGAATTTCCTTTTCTGGAACGACAATATTTTATAATATAAAATAATATACATTTTGCTCTTCTACTATGCAATACAAAGAAAGGGAAAGTGTCAAATCAAGAATTGTTTTGTTCTATACTTAATCCGTAACAGTTGACCAGAAATTAGAAAATTAAAAAAATCAATTTATCTTATGGCAAACAAAATAGCAAAAATATTAATTCATTAATAAAAATAATTGGTATATTTTGATATCGCCAGTAAAAATGTGTACGTAGAACATTTTCAATACATTAGGAACTATAACTGTCTCATACATTATATTTGTCATAACGAAATATTTTTGATAAACATAGTTATTTGTTTTTCTTTTATTTACTATATAAATACTTTTGCTCTAAAAGCAATAAAAAAAAGAAGAATTTCGAAAAAACTAAAATTTTAGCACTTTTTTCGATTTTCTCAAAATACTGAGTTATGCGGCAGAGACAAACTTGAAATTCGGATTCAGCGACCAAAAATAATAATACATGAGAATCAGTCAGAATAAAAACTTCTTCTACATTTTCCAGGTAGAGCCTTTTGTGGTTCCCAGTTTCCTGGACAAATAATGTAACCGTGAATTCTGTGAACATTAGAAAAATATAAGAAGGTGAAAAAAGAAAGAAATGCAATTCATAAATGATAAACGAAATGTAACTGCAGAAGAAAAATTACATTATTGTTTCGACTGTTTTACTTTTGATTTTGTAATTGTGATTTTCCGTAGTCGAAAAGAAACAATTCAAACCAGACTAAACTATATTTTATTACACAGCGACAAAACAAATATTCAATTACTATTAATCATTTGTTACACACGCCATTCATAAAACACATACAGACAATGCACACATTTTGGAAAAATAAAATAATTAATAAAATAATTCGTTATATCCTTCTTTCTCAACACGCACAGAATATTCATAATAACGTCGCATACTGCTTTCTTGGTCATTGGAGGTGACCCGGCCTGTTTATTCTCTCTCTTTACTTTCAGTATCTGCGGTTTAAGTTTGTCGCTAACCCAAACTCTCTCGGGACGTATTATTTTAGATCAGGTTGACATCTATCACGGCACGCGACAGTCATTACTTGAAAAATCTAGCCGAATCAGGCAACATTCACCGACCTCCTAAGCGCCTCTAAAAATAAAANTTGAAAATAAATGACGCATTTCCAATTTGTGTATCTACGTATATATATTTTTCGAGTAGGACCATAAAAGTTTTCAAAAAAAATTTCGAAAATTTTTGGGTACTTTGTTATATATTTTCCATAGGACCATAAAAAATATCAAAGTTTATGCGAAAAAGTTTTTTTTTAATTTTTTTGTTACCTGGGTTTATGTATTCTTTGATTAAACAAAAAAATATATATATATATTTCGACTGGGACCAAAAATTTTTTGGATAGACAAATTTTTTAAGGTGAGTCTGTGTGAAAGGAAAGAGTGACTTAAATACCGAAGTCAATGCCCTTACGTTTTCTCTGACGATATGGATGGTGTACCCATAGCGGTTGTGAATTTGAAGAAATACTCACGACTCGTGTTTTATGGCGTCGTCTTGGGATCTCACTTTTTTGTTACGATATCCAGGTCATCAAAACGCTTCTTACCGACAGAGTGCAAGTTGAAAAAATGGAATAGTTGATAATTTTTTTAAAAAGAATCTTTTTGAAAATTACACAAAATTATTTACAAGCATTGGAGGTTTGGGACTTATAATTTACTAACACAAAAAAATTTCCAAAGATATTTATATTTTTCCCTCGTCAAATTGTGTACACATGACATAGAATTCACTGGAATTATGTTAGGGGTTCGTGTGAGCGTGTATTGCAGTCCATGGTGTCTGTGAATTTGTAGAAATCCAGAAAACTCGCACATATTGACGTCGTTTTGGGATCTCACTAACTTCGTTACGATGTCAGTTAGTTGTTACGATGTTTCGTTAGAGTCATATACCGCGAAAGGGGGTAGAAAGCAGCTTCGAAATGCTTGTCTGTCCTAGGAATCTGCACCCTGAAAATAAAACAGGGAGTATAGGATTTTGAACTCACTACTTCTGAGTACCTACTCAGAGAGGGATGTTTACTTCGTTTACGGTCAAGTGTACTGTGACGGACCGGGACTCAAACCCGGGACCTGCTTCTTCGGTCGCGGGTGTGCTGTCACTGCACATCTGCCCTTGTACGGGGTGTTGCGCAGGTTCATAGGATCAGGTCTGGTGGATGTTGTGTACGAGCTTTGGGAGTCGAGGTGGGAGGTGCAGTGGTAGCACACCTGCAGCCAAAGCAGGAGGTCCCGGGTTTGAGTCCCCGGCCTTCGCAATTTTCACTTCACCGTAGACGGTGCAGGATGCATAGGGTTTTGTAGAATAGGATGACTTAATAAAAAGTCTGACGAGTAAACAAGATAAATTTATTGTTTTTGGGTATTTCGGCATCTATTTCCTCAGTAATTATGATTCTACCCTCTTTCCCAAAAATTGAATCACAAGTGTACTCGTCTCCATGAATACTGAGAACGAATAAACGCGATTTTCAAGTTCAGAAAATCTTATTCGTTCAGGTTATTAAAATGGAGTATAATATTATTCAAATTTGTCTAACTAGGGACATAGTGATCACCTAGCCCAAGTAATTTAATTGTATCTTCATAGAAGATTGTGTATGCTCTCCATTATCAGTCAGACACTAAGTTTTTTTCTCTAGTAAAATTTGTCATTGACTGACCATCTGTTAACCTCAAACGGCCATTCATTTCAAGTGACCACCAATGGCCGGGCCGGGCATATTAATTTCATGTGACCATCAATGGCCGTTTGGCGGTAACAGATTACCACTCCAATGTCCATTTCTACCGAAGAATATTACTAATATTTCTTCTAAAAGAAAAATAATTTATTCTATTCATACTATATAACCAACCTCCGGAATGTCATAACTTTTTTAATGTAAAACTATTCTTCGAAAGGTATTCTCTCCTGCTAGAGTTATGGATTCAAGCGAATAACATAATTTAAACTTTGTGAATTATTGTTGAGAATGTTGCGCCGCCCCATGTAGTACACAAAATGATGAGGAAAGTATTTCATGCCTTTGACTCATATTTGTTTAAGCCTCCGATCGCTTAAATAAGCTAATTAATAAGTTTCCAAGCATTTGAACGTTAAAGGATTGGTCCCCATCCTGGTCCGGGTTTTTCTCCGGTTTTCCTTTGAATAGAGGCGGATTTTTTACACAGATCTATTGAAATAATAAATCTCGAATTTGGAGTTATTTTAATAATTACGATTTATAAAAAATATTTTCCGAATGATATATAGTTTTTGAAACTACGTACTTGTGAAATAGCTTATATACTTTTTTTTCGTATTGTTAGTAATATAACACCTACCGAACAACTTTTATTCTTAGTTTAGGAGTGTGCTAAAATGTTAAATCAGCCTCTGCCTTGGGGCTCTTGATCGCAATTAATGGGATGGTCCCTTGCTCTCTTCCGAAGAGTAAATTAGTTTATCGTACTCCATGAGGTCACGCGGAATTTGCATCTTTTTTTGACAATAAACTTATTTATTTATTATTCAATTAATTAAAAATGCCATATTTTGGTAGATTTAAAGAGGTTTTGAATTTTTAAACCACAACATTTAGTCAGCAGATTTACGACTTCGAAATGGTAGAAGAAGTAAATTAATAGTTAAAGGATTAGGTATATTGGGAAAATAAAAATAATCCATTCATTTTTCAGTTCAAAGAATGGTTGTTTTTAATAAAAACAATTACTCTGTTCACATGATAAATACACAAAACTACATTTTCTCCACGTTCGGTACAGTATTGTACAAATAAATAGTAATTGCTATAGTCATTAATGCATAATTATATGTGTTGCGGAATAAGCTGCAACTGGTAAAAAGAGAACGTAGCTTATCAAACAAACAAGTAAAATTGTGATGCATGAAAAGTCATACATATAGATTTATCTCTGTACATAATGAAATGAAAGATGACTAAAACAGGTAAGGAATACTGACAAAACAAATTGTCTTTATCACCTCCACTTTGCAAAATAGTTCAAAATAAGACCTGGTGGTCCATATATCTATAATATTTGAATGGTACCAAGCCTTATTTCATTTACACATCCCACAGTTTGGTAATTAAATATTGCTCTTAGTAGGAGGGATGAAGAAAACAGTAAATCAAGTGTCAAGTTACCATTATGTAAGAAAGTTACGTATGTTTACAGGGGAAAGGTATATTCTATGTACTGTTCATTTCTTTGCATATACCAATGGTATGAGGGATAACATAAATATATTTCTAAGGGGAAATCTGGATGAGTTATAAATTCAAGGGAATATATTTTCATACATCCGGCACATATTGAACATTACAGAGGGTACATGAAAAGAAACAACAACAGACTTACCAGATCTCCATCGCTAAATACAGTCACAGAAGAGAGTAAGTGTACTTTCAAATTCAAGTTGAGAATGTCACATCAGTTTCTTATGTGACTGTACTACTTCTAAAATGATTTTCGCAGTTGGATGAAGATTTGGTTTGTCAGTTGTTTTGGAACATAATATGCTGAAATAATGATACATTCAGCCGATCAAGGAGGAAGATGCGACCGTAATTTTCATTAGTAATGATATTAATTTATCACTTTTTTGTTCTTTCCTACACATACACACAAAACTACTTGACAATTTTACTTTTTTCCCCAAATGGTTTACCCTGTCTTTCTTTCTTAGGGGTAAAACTGTAACAATGTAATCCAGCTTAGTGACGTATTGTTTTCTCCAAGTGCTACAAAAATCCCCATTTGATCATAATACGAAATCATCATAGTTTAGATTCCATTTGAACAGCTATACAAGAGCTACTATTTTCTGATCAAAGATAATTTTAAGGAAGGAAAAGGGAATTTGTACATTTTTTATTATACAAGAGTTTACTTCCAACTCGACTTTGGTACTCTAGACAATAAAAAAAAACAATTGAACGATGAAGAGGGCAGGTTTTCATAACCCAGCCAACTTACGATCGTACACACACAAAGATAGTTTAAACCCTCAGGTAAGCCATATATTATATAAAAACATTCATCATCTTGACTTTGTATGTACACTAAGGAAGTACAGTCACACTTCAGGATATTTGGATTCATCGAAATTCCGAAATATCCCACAGAAATAGACACTGTGGAGTGGTTGTACTAGAGAAAAGGATTATTCAAGAAACAGATTCATAATTAGTATGAGTGTATGCTTGCATATTGTCTTTAGTATGACTAACGAACTGATTTCAGTTCATGGAAGAAAGATGACAATCGGAATGTTATGCAGTCTTGCCAACACTAGTATGATGTTCATACTAGAAATGCTATTTTTCTTACGGAATGTGATGTTGGATTTTATTTTTTCTGTTTCGTAAGTACAGAGAATATGGAAGGTAAAATGAAAAAAAAATACATAATAGAAACAGGCTGAGCACACGGTTAGTTTTGGACCATGGATATATTCGTACAACTAGAACAATAAAAAATGAGTTATTTAAGTTTTTTCCACCTCAGATCATAATATCATTTATGATTAGGAATGAGACCACGCTACAATCATATTTTCCTAGCTTTCTGTAAATTTTTTATGAGGTTTTACATTATTATATTCAATTCTTGTCTCCTCAATAGGTTTAGGAACACGTTTCAGTAGGTTGAGTGGCAAGCGCTGGAACCAAAGAATCACTTTTAGTTTTAGTACTTGAAGTGTATCTAGCCCAAATAAAATACAACTACATTTATCCTTCTTCCAAGATCCACACCGTTCAAATCAGAACACATTCAATTACTGAACATCTTATCTACTAATCTCTCAGTCTTCATAATAATGAACTCCATGAAACATTGCCATAAGGAATCATAATAATATAGTAATATTTTCTCTTCTTGTGTTTGTTGCTACGTCACACTTCCTCTACACATTTATACAGAAATAATGAAGAAACAACTGAAGAACAAGGTTCTCAGAAGATGAAAACGTACGTCGCTGGGCAACGTGGAAAAATTAGTCTTCAACTAGTCACTAGTTAATCACTCAATCCCTACCCTTAAATAACCTTTGGTATAATATGTGCACTATGATCTGCCATCTTGAAGCAATCAACTAGCACATGCAAGTAATGAAACAAACAAATAAACAATTAACAAACCAATAATATTAATTATAATATAATTTTCTTTTTCAGTTAATGACTCGTACACCTAGGAGATAACTTTACAATCACACACTGAGAAAAGTATAAGATTAGCCTCATACAGAAAACACACATTTATGTTCATTGTTATCTGTACGCCTACTTTCCATGAAACAGTAGCAAGACAGTATAGTTTGTGTGTTTTAATGTCTTGAGCATACACAATATTTTAAAATCACGAGGAACCATTTTAAACATAGATTAAGATCACGACTCATTTGAAGTAAACATATTTCTTCACATATCTAGATGAATTTGGTAGAGGACAAAGACTTAAATGTGTCGTCATATACTGTTGGGTGTTTCAACAATGCTATGAACAAAAAACGACACGTATTTCAACACCGATCTTGTTTTTTTCTTCTTCTAATATCCAGTTTAGGAAAAGTAGAATTATTAAGTACTGTACTTCGCAGTTTTCGAATTGGTAATTGTCTCATATTCGAACAATAAGTAACACGCTTTCGATCAATGAATACAATCAGTACAAAATATATTTACACATTTGCACAGAAGCTCAGAGAAATCATTTGTTCCAGATAACGTACATCCATGTGTTTAGTTCAGTGTCTCAATTCATGGTTGTCAATACGGGAACAGGTAGTGGATTCTTCACCTAATGAAATAAAATTGTACCCACTTGGGAAGATTTTCTTGACAAATCGGTGGGCTTGGCAAATGGGTCGGACGGTAAGGTACTCCTTGTTTTACTATAATGATATTTGAAAACATTATCGTGAAAGCAACATATTCTTTATTATTGTATCCAAAATGCTTGGAGAAGAGAATTCCTTTATCCAATCTACTGCTAAGCTTAATACTCGCAGTTGAAATGTACTCGACCATAAACCTAGAATTCAAGATGATAGGATTGATGTGCATTTTTAACATAAGTACCCAGAAATACGTTGAATGCCAATTGGATTCCATTACTCCAGTTTTAGCATAAACACAGTACCTTCAATACTGTCCGCCCAAATATTGCCCCGGAATAATCATCCAAGCAATGCATACCAGAGAATCCCACATTCATATGGAGGTCTCGGTTGGTTAAACCTGCATCGAAACGTGAGAGACAGAGTTGCCAACCAAAGGAACTGAGCCGACGGGGTATGTATCCGAGCTTGAGAGGGGAGGCGAATAACCCCGCCGGCCAATAGACCTCTACCGTTGCATTTGAGCTGCTGCGCAGTAGTCGCCGCCGTTTCATACACTGGTTACCATTCCCGTCGTTTCACGCGCCAACGTTTCTGTTTCTGACGATTCGGTCACTGAATTTTCTGTTGTTGACGTTTCGGTCTGTCTGATATTTCACCCACCAATCTTGCAATATCTTGCAATTATCTTCTTCACAAAGACAGTGACTCACCGTATGAGCAACAGACTCTCCATCTAGGGAGACTCGGGCGAACCAAAAGGTGATGATGGCGACGTCTGCGGCGGTGATGGGAAGTAGAGACAGTGAAGGAAGCGCAGCTAATAGATACTCTGCAACGGGAGAGGTCTGAAGCCTCCCCAAGGAAAGAGTCATGTGGCCTCTTTGGAAGCAGATGCTGAAGAATCTCCCGTGTCTTCGCCCTTGAGGAGCGCAGGGGGTAGCAACAAACCCGATGCTCCCACCACCTGTAAAAAAATAGCTTCTCTTTAATTTACGTAATTAATATTGAGCATCGAAATAAAAAAAACAGAACAAAACTATTGTATGAATGTGTGATAAAACAATTAGTCCTCTAATTACTAAAAAATCACATTCAGGAATGAAACATACGTTACGTGTGGGGTCCACGGTAGTGTGTCTTCGCCGCGAATGAAGTAAAACTATTCCGACTCGCAATTTCCAATCAAAATGTTTCGAGTAATTAGAGATAGTAATTCAGCATGAAATATTTGCACCTACTATATTCATGTTGCGAACAATTCACTAAGATTTGCTCGTGCAGTAGCTCACGTAATTATGTCCGGCAGAAAAATACCCAATCACAAATTGTATCGATCCAAACAACGGATTTTAGACACATCCCATCTTTTATCGAAGTATTGATGAGCTTTGTCGATTATAACCAGTGAAACAATTTTGTTACAGACATCGGTAGCAGTTTTTAAAGAATAACAATACAATAAAAAGTTCATAAATTAAGAAATCTTCGAATTGATTGACAATGAATAGTCTAAATCGTAATTGAACACAAATATGGACCCGCATATAGTGACAGAACAATTTTTGCCAATTGCTCACCCATGATGTATGTGCTCTCCTCACCCACGATGTTATGTCGAAACTACTGCTGGCATCTTCACTGATGTGAGCTCCTAGGTGTCTGCGATGCTATTGGCCAGTTCCATCGACGATATAGTTTGATCGCAGACGCCGAGGGGGCCACATCACTGGGGATGACAGCAGCGATCGCGGGGGTAGTGTCTGGTGAACGTTTCATACACCCCCAATGAGATTAGGCCCCAGCGTTTAGGAATATCTCGGTCGAGTGACGTGTCCAAGCAATGACGTTTTGGATTAACTGAGACTGACGTTTCAGATCAACTTTTCTGGCGATGAACGTTTCGGATTAACTAACGCTGACGTTTCATATGCGCTTTTGGTGATCGTTTCTAGCTAACGTTTCGGGCATTTAGAAAACATTTGTTAATCTCACATACTTTTCTGGCGTATTTTTAGGACTTTTTGACTATAAATGACCTCGTGTTTTCTTGCGAAATGTAAATAAGAGAAACGTCATTACAAGGTGCTGTCTGCTCTGCCGAGATACTCTCCACTCAAAGCTTCTCTTTAATTCATTCTTTTATGTAAACCTTCAACCAATTATTTTATTACACAAGAAACTGTAAAAAAAAACAAGTACCTAAAGTTGTAATTTGCCACGAGGTTGGCTATAAATGTTGACTAAATATGTTGCAATAAGAAGACGATTCTAAAGCCGGAGAACGCAACTAAAGACAATGCCGTTGTTGTCTTTGGGAATTGTCAAACAGAGGTGCAACTTGAAAACGTAAGCATTCTAACAGTATTTGGGTAAGATATTGAAAATTTGTTTTATTCTGCTCACATTTTCAATACTATGAAAATAACAGTCGGATTACGGTAAAATCGGATCTTTAATGTAAGAACACGAAAACTTCAATCAATTTCAATTACTGAAAATTAAATTTTAAACAAATATGTGTATACCATACAACGAATATAGTATATATATGACAGAAAAAAATATGGGGAAAATATATTGTGTGTACACGAATGCAGTTCCACAAAAACCAAAAGAATAAAAGAAAATTGTTTTCGTATATTTTTATGGTAAAAACACCCAATGAAAATAGTGAACACTGACATTATTAATGTGCAATACATCGATATAATGTTACCGCTATGTTGAGTTAATTTATTTTCTTCCAAAAATTGTGACACGGCGGGACAATATAGGATCACAAAAGCGCTCTCACCTTGGAATTCTGGTTGACTACGCATTTCCGCATGTGTTTCTCCAACGTGGAAGGGACGCTGAAGGGCATCTCGCAGAAGCGGCATCGATACACGTCCTTCCCGAGGCGTCCATGTGTCTTCATATGACGTGTGAGTTTGGAACTTTGAGCGCACGCGTAGGAACACAATTCACACTTGTAGGGCTTCTCTCCCGTGTGCGAACGCCGGTGCACCGTCAGGTTACTGCAGTTCTTAAATACCTGCAGCACAACGAGTAGCACGATGTTAGCACACAAGTTGTCGGTATACCACGCTTGACTAGAATGATTAGTTAGCATACAAATAATGGGTTAATTTGTTGGTACACCTTTACGCTAGCCCACACCATCTAACCCGCTCCCATTAAACTCCCACTCAGATATTTCGATAGAGAACTCAACTGTCATTTTCATTTCGATCTAGTTCAAGTAGCACGATGTGCATGCAATTTATACTTGATCATCTCAAAAATAGTGTCCAACAAAAGTGAACAAATCCCTGGTGAATATAATTGATAGATATTCATCAGTTACTAATTATTATAGTTCTCCATAACCTTAAACTTCTCAAAGCTAATACGAAACTTCAAGATAATATACGGACGTATTATAAATACTGGAAATCTTTGTACACTTAATCTCGAAGATAATAATTTTAAAGTCTTCAAGATATGATGTCTCACTACGCAATACGTTCTTCAAAATTTTCTTGACACTACGAAATTCAGAGAACTGAAAACAAATTACTTTGACAAACAAAATATTCTTGAATGGAAAATAACTCTAAAGATAATGCGTCACGTATTTGACATCATTTCTCCTCGGTCTCGTCTAGATTTTTTTTTTTCTACTGCAGTATTTGTAAGCGGGAAAAATAGCGTACTATTGATGCTTATCTACATTGGACGGATAGGTGGGGGATGTGGTAGGGCCGGTTAACTGGGTTTACCATCAACTAGGTCCAAATGGAGTTGTTGGGAATAGGTAGCAATATTAAGAGTTTGTGATACTAGGAGTAGTAGGAGGTGGAGAGAGGCAAGGTTTGCTTTTCAATTGTGAGAGCTATGTTGAACTGGAACATTGAAGTGAAAAGCTACAGATTTTTCCGGAACCCACCGGGAATTGAACCCGGAGTGACTAGGTGACGAGCAAGTATGCTAGCAAGTATCCACCGGAGGGGTATTTCATTGTATATATTTTTTCAATTGGTTTATCCTTCATCCCGGTCCCTAGACTCAAAGGTCATTATCCGGGTTTCATTCTCTCATTTCTCTCTCTTTCATACGATCTCTTTCTTACGTAATATTACCTGACGGGCGCAACAACTATCCAACATCTGTTTTCTATGTTTCCAATGAACACGTATTATTGGCATTCTTCCTCCTTTCCGAAACCCAAAGACTGTTTTAGTTTGAGATACTTTTAACTTCATCCTTTCACTCACAGCCATAAATTTCCTAATTATTTATTTTTTCTCTTCTAATTCTTCTCCAATATGCATAACGACATCATCAGCATAGGTCAATATTGCATTACCCTCCTTTGACAATATGTTTATTTATTTATTTATGTTGTTCACCATTTACATTTGACCACCTTGCCTTCAACAAAGTCATTGCAAGGTTTATTTAAGTCATGTTACAATTATTTATCGATTTTCCCATCAAGTCCTATATTTCCTCGTGTTTGTATGTCTCACATTCGACTGTCTAACATTTTGTTGTCTCTTTCCTCAACCTTCCTTATTTATTATATCCTTGATCATTCCTATTTGCGTCACATGTTCCTTATATTTCTCATACTTTTCCTTGTTGTTTATCAATTCTTTCTTCTCTTTTCCATTCCGTATTCCTTTCTCCTTCATATACCCTATATACTCCGCTCTTTCCTCACCCTATAGTTCGCGATTCCAAAGTACATGGCCCTCTGACTCCTCTCCCTTTCCACATTTGTATTACGTCTTGTCGTCTCTGCCACTTCTCTTGAAATAGGACTTGAAATTTCCATGTTGGGTCAAGAATTCGATGACATATGGGTTTAAAATGAACCATTACCTATTCTTCTCTGCGAAGTGTACCTCTGGTATATAGCTATACGTTACTCTTCCATTAAGCTTTTGTTCCACCGTATCTGCCAACCTTGAATTAATTCTTCAGTTACCTTTCTCATCTGCTATTTTGGTGAGCCCTTCAATTGCTTTTCATTAATACATACTGTCTCGCCTTTTCTAATTCTCTTCCTCAAGTTAATTTTGTGTATATACAAATCCAANCGTATATACAAACCCAACGGCAGAATACCATTTAATACTTCCAGTGCATCCGTAGATATTGGAGCCATATCCCCCGGTAATACTCTTTAGACAAAGTCGTCGTATTTGTCGCATTTCCTTCTCATACTTCGCAAAGACTACCCCATACATTACTGTCATACATTAAAATACTGCGTATCGCCCCCTTGTACAGCTTCACTAGTCCAGTATTATCAATATTAAATTTTGACACTCCACCTGTAATAAACTCTAGAATACTTTTTTTTGCTTTATTCGTCACATAATCCAAATGCTGTGTAAACAATAATTTTTCATCCAAAATTATGTCTAAATAACGTTGCGAGGGAACTATCTGTATTTTTCTTTTCCTTTAATTTTATAATCGGATCCCCTCTACGCAGCTTCGAATATCCTTTCCTCGTCGCTTTTGTTTTTGCGCTCGACATTGTTAATCCCATTTCTCTGCTGAACTACTTTATCTATACTTTTCTGACATCTTTCTTCTAAATCCCTGCGACTTCTTCCCTCCTCAATGAAGCATACGCCACAAATTTCATGTTCTCCTTTGACATATTTTCCCCTCACCTTTCCACAATACTCGCAAGTATCGTTCCGCCGCGATTCCTTCTTGAGGTGGTGAGCAGCCGCCGCCGCTGCAGCCGCGTGACCGCCATGGGGAAGTCCCATGTTGAGGGCGGCCGCCGCCGCTGCTGCCGCTGCTAGCGTCGACGCAGGGCTGGGCCCCGCTTTACCGGCACCCCCACTGCCTCCCCTCAAGCCGTTGTGGTCCCCTTTACGACCGAGGAGATCACTAACGTCTTGACCGAAGAGGTGAGGATCACCGACTGGTGAGCAGCGGCCATGGCGGGGAGCCAGAGGCCAGCGTATAAGGAATCACGCTCATGACGAGAACCTGAAACAAGTCACGTTAGGTCAATAATNTCATGACGAGAACCTGAAACAAGTCACCACGTTAGATCAATAATTGCCCCTTTACTCCAAACATAATAAAATAAAAAAAGAATTGATCGGGAGACCAAAAATTCTTTCTTTTTCGTATAATTCAATTTTCAACAAATTTATTTTCAAGAACCGCTGTACAAAAAGTTACTTTGTGGAAAAAATCTCCCTAAGTCAAAATTACCACGACGTTAATGGTCGAAGAAATTATTGAATTCGAATCGAAAATAAGGAGGAGTAATACATTTAAAAAAACTCAATATTTAAAGATCTTTTTAGTCCCGATTCCTTGCGACCAAATTTAGCTCATACTTTAACGTTTATAACGAGGAATAGTAATACTTTGCATTGGTACTTTGCAACTCAATACTATTTTAAAAAGTATTATGTTTCTAAAATAACGAAACAATTGAGTCTACGCTACAACTATCATAAGCCACGGAGCTCGCAGAATATTGGTAATGGAAGGGTCATCTCTAATGAAATATTTACTTGGCGTCATCTGGAATTAAGCTCATTTATTCACGTTTATATAAAGGAATGTCAGTAAGTTGCTATGTAGCAATACTCAATTCAGTTTTTTTAAATATTTTAATAAATGAAAAATAACGAAAAATTTGAGGCCACGCCATGCCACGCCAAGTCATGGATCACGCAAAACAATGGTTATGGAAGAGTCATCGTGGACTGCATCACCCGGACAGCCCAGACACTAACCAAGCGCTCCAGGAAGATGCCCAGCCGCCGCTGCTGCTGCCACAGCTGCCGCATGATGCCCATCTAAGTCCAACTTGAGCCGCTTGCTAGCTGCGTCGAAAGGGTTGTCAAAGGCGGCAGCAGCTGCCGCTGCGGCGCCGGATGCTCCGAAGAGTCCATGGGGAGACATGAGGTCGAGCGGGGGTTGGCCAGACATGAGGTTCTTGGCGAACTCCTCTCGGAAACGCATGGCGGCTGCGGATTTCTCCATAGCACCGTTCTCCAGACCTATGGTCACAAAGGAAACATTGTTCGAGATGAAATGAATAATTTAGTGTCAACAAAGCAGTCAAATCTTAGTTAAGGCCAATAAAAATTAATTTATATTGCAGAACCAAGCAAAGGTCCATTCCATAAATCCCGACAAGGGTCCAAAAGCTGTTTCAAATTTAACATTTCAGCTCAAACACAATTATTACATGCGCCCTCCACCCTTCAATGAACTACTTTAATTCAAGCTAACTACTATTTTTTTAATAACTATAGAATGCAAAAAAAAAAGAAATTTTACATTACACATACAACAAGTAAACAATGTCATTCTCTGCATTTGTTCGAGGGCTAATTGAGAACAGAGCACGGCAATGAGCAAGAGCAACAATGTCCCTTACGTAATGTGTAACCCTGTCTGGAAAACTACGCCATTTACATTAGAAACGAACAGACAAACCGACAAGTATTGTTACAGATTTATGAAGTTCTATGATGTAGAACCCAAAAATTAAAGAATGGTTTAGATGTATAGTAACAAATCACATTTTCGTGTGGTCAGAAAAATATTAATAAACCATTAAAGAAATGGAATAAGACGTTATAAAATTTGAGTAGAAAACTGAGAAAATAGTGAACATTATTTATATGGGCATTATGGGCATTTCGACTTCGTACAGAGAAACTAATGCCACAGAATTAAAGAAGTTGCGTAAGTGTAGCAAATCCCATATCGTATTAATAACGATCGCTTGATGGATTGGGATAACACATTGGACAAAAAAGGTTAATTATTACAAACAGCATATAATAAATTAAATTTATATAAAATACACACTTTAGTTTGAATTTACTCACTGACACAGAAAAAGTAACAAGTATTATAACATGTTTGTTTGATTTCTGCTTTTTTGTAAACATCTTTTGAGTTAATACCATGTTCACTTGTTCGGTTCTCACGTTTCTTGTTTCATCTGACGACGACTCAGAACTAGAGTCGAAACGTTGGTTTAAAGCACAAAATGAATCGTATTTGTCCGTCAAAACGTCGTAAGGTTTAAATTATTTTTTTTATATTGAATATGTCGAAATGTACGATCCCAGCATTTGTGTTGAGCGTGGGAACAGAAACTCACCAGCCGCTGCCTTCACCAGTGACGCTGGAGGCGTGGCCTTGCCGCTGGTGTTGTTGTTGTCCGCGATGAGTCCCCGATGGTGCGGATGGTGATGTAGATCATCCTTGATATGCAGATGCTGGGAGCCAACCACGGATTCTTGTAGCGCTTGCTTGTACGCTTCGCTGTATTGTTGGATGTTGCTCAAGCCGAACTTGTCCATGAGTTCGCCCACGAGAGAACCTGACGTGGCGAGTTTCTCCAGTGGAGTGGCAGTAGGTGTGGGTCGCGGAGTTCTCTCGCCTGACGAAAGAGGAAGAGGATAATCAGAAACACGAGAAATATTCATCTCCACTGACTCAAATTTATGTGACGGGAGTTTTAATACACACGAGCATTGTATTATGACTCACTACCTTATGTAACTACAGCCCGTAAAATTAATGAGCTAATATTTTAAGTTATTATTACTAATCATGAATACAGGAAAAGAGTCGAAAGATATGGCACGCTAAAACACACTAGTTACAAGTCCGCACTCCTAACAACATTATTAAAATAACCCACTAACAACACTATTAAACCTAACAACACTATTAAAATACAGTGTATTTCTTGGGTAAAGTTATTTGAGTAAAACCTAGCTGAAATTGTGGTCCCCAAATCTTTAATATAATTAATAATTAATATGTATACAATACATTATCAAAAAGGAATGATCATCTAAATAGAAAGCAAACCATTTTATTATGAATCAAAAATAATTTATTCTTAGGGTCAGCCATTTTATTCATGGAAAATTAACCAAATAACTTCCTAAAAGAAATTGCATGTAATAGAAATAAATTATAATCTTCGATGATAGAGTCAATATCATATTAGATTCCACCAATACTATTTCAGAGCAGTTACATTTGTTTAATCAATAATAAAAATAATAACAACGGCTCAATGACATGCACCCAATCCAACTGCTTCAGATAGTGAAATTATTTACATGAAAAACACAAGGTATCACCATTTGGCGACACTACTTGATCATGTCAAGAAGCAGTCAAATATTTGATATATATTATTATCTCTAGTAATCTCAACAAAAATTGTGAATTATGAAGTAGCGGATGACATAACAACCATACCCACCTTTCCCACTTCCCCCACCAGCCGCAGGTGGTTCTCCATTGTTGTTATTACTCGTCGTATTATTGTTGTTGGCTGCATCACCTCCCGTGTGTCCCGTGGAGTTGGGAGGAGTCGAGGACGTCGACTTAGTAGTGAGATCTTCGGGGGCGTCTCCACCCAGATCGTCGTCATCGTCGTCCTCAGCGTCCTCCTCATCCAACTCCATCTCCTCCTCTTCCTCATCCTCCTCCTCATCGTCGTCGTCATCATCGTCGTCGTCGTCGTCTTCATCGTCACCGTCCTCATCGAGGGTTTCGACAGAGCCTGCGTGAGACGCGGCATCCTCACCACCTTTGGGGGAAGCGCCGTTGGTGTCGGCGCCCACCGCGGCGGCTGCGCGTAGCGCTCTCCGGTGAACCTGTGAACACGATCAAACACGAATATTAGAATCAAACCATAACATCGGAAAAAATGACACTATCACACTACAAACATAGCATATCCCTGTCGTCAACGACCAGGTGAAAATTGCGACGGACTCGAACCCGAGTCCTCCTAGTATGGTCGCAGGTGTGCTAACCACTGCACCACACTCCTCGACTCCTCAATCCCGTACACAACTTCCACCTGGCCTGTTCCGATGAATCTGGGTACATCCCCATTCAGGGGATAAGTGACCATAGGCTGCTCCGATACTGGGAGCACCTAAGTCTGGTTTCCACGTACCTACGTGTCGGATGCCATTTGTACCTACGTGTCGGATGCCATGTTCCTGGTTCGAGTCCCGGTCCATCGTAATTTTCACCTTGCCGTTGACAATGCAAACACTCCTCCGCGAGTATGTACTCGGAAATTGAGAGTTAAAAATAGAATACCTACGGTTGAACAGTCAAACGTTTGGTTAAATTTAATGTTAATGCTGGAATAGGTGTGAATGTAAATTGGTGTACAGATGTGGAACTCAAGCGAATGGTGTAGTGGTCAATACGCGTGTGATCAAAGTAGGAGATCCCGGGTTCATTTCCCAAATCCATTTTCATCCATTCCGTATCCAGGAATTTATTTCGAAGTTGGTTCTCACATCTAACCTAAAATTTATTGACGCCCGTAAAATGTTTTGAACCCTTCCAGTTGCTAAATACATAAATTTAGTAAACTTTAAAACACTCATTATAATTATAATAAAATCTGGGACGGGCTCGGACCCCCTCGAACTCTCTCTCCCTCCGGTTACGTGTGTGGCAACAACTTTACCAGTTACTTAACTACATAGCATACATGGAAGATATATAACATATCAAGTGAAACTGCACGGTACATCTCCCGACATCCATGTACACAAATTCACGTGCACTTTTGACATCCCCACATTTCCATGTAATTTAAGCATCAGAATTTTAAGATTTTGTTGATTCCACCGATATGTGTATCAGTAAGTGTGGTTCACAAAAGTTCGTAAATAAAACTGCTTAAAATTCTTTGTAGTATTAAGAATTTAAAAAATGCTAATTATCAGAATAAAATAATTGTATTTCTATCATTCATGGCATAAAGGTTCACGCCTTCATTATGAAATAATGCTAATCATAATAGATTCGCAGTTCGCGTTCAAGAGGAAAAAAATACCGTCACACATGAGAAACCTATGAGTTGGTTGAAAAAAAAAGTCTCCCCAAACTTTTGAGCCACCGGGTATTTTCTATCACGAAACAAATCCTCACCTTCATATGTCTCTTGAGCTTGGAACTCTGTGAGCACGCGTGGTTGCAAATGGAGCACTTGTAGGGTTTTTCTCCCGTGTGGGTTCGCCGATGCACCACCAGGTTGCTCTCGAATCGGAACTTCTTCCCGCAGAACTCGCATGATTTCACTCGGTCGTCACCCACGCCGGAACTCTCCGAGGCCTTCAACATCAAGGCATATACCGAATTAGGTTGGGAGGTATATTGGTCAGGCTTGTTTAGCACTCAAAACGTAAGAATTAAAAAAAGTGAGGTTATATTGTGAACTCTAAATTTTACGAAATCATGCCTACCAACTTAATACTTTTCATCAAGTCCAGTGAACGTTTGTATTCATTGAATTAAAGGGTCCTAGTTACAAGTATGATTGTCAATAATAATATTTAGAGCTCTTGGCTGCCCGGGTGGTGCCGATTGAAGATTGTAGCTTGAGCTTAAGTTTTTGGATTATAAGGTTCTTGGAAGCAAAATCTCTGAACAACTAAAGAATGCTCCACCTTTTGTTAAAAACATTTCGGGGCTTCCCGGGCAGCTAAAAACTTCACTACTCTCACTGCGGAAGTTGGATCGTATTGGTATCAATGAGTTATGATGGTGAAAAACCATGTAGAAAAGGCAAAGAAGACCCAATCCGTCCCCCACCCGGTGGCCTCAATTATCAAATCCCTCACCTTGAGCAGCATTCCGTGAGGAGGTGTAGAAGCCGATCTCGGCGTGAGAGCAGCAGCCGCCGCAGCCGCCACCGCGGCAGCCGTCGCCAATCCAGGAACCGGATCCGACAACGGTGATTGCTTCTCAGGACTCGAACCGTCCGTCCGAGTGCCTCCACTCGGGCTCGAACTTCCACGACTCGAGTTGTGGTTGCCGCCTCCGCCGCTCGAGTTGAGCAGCAACTGTTGCGTGGGGGTGGAGGCGGAAGCGGAGGAGATGGGGACTACTCCACCGCCCCCGGCACCGGGGGAGGAGAAGGGTGGTGTGAGGAGTTGGCGGCGAGGAGAGGGTGAGGTTGAAGCGGTGGAGGCGGCTCCTGAGACTGGAGTGGCTCCAGCGGCACCGGGACTCGTCGTGCCTGCCAATTGGCGCAACCTGAAATATTGGGAAATACGTCACTCAAGAGATATGGTACTATGTTTTGGGGGAACTTTCGAATCTCTCGCGTAAAATATCAATGAAATAAAATAATGTTTAATATGGCTGATGGCAGTTGGGTTCCTCCATCAGTGGTCACAGTACACTTTACTTTCAAGGGGATTGAACCCACGATCAGTCAAGAGGAGTTTTATTTAACTCAAACTGAGAGAACAGGTTTGGACGTGATATTCCCATTCAGAAGAAGAAGGGATTTATCAATAGCTTTGGATGTGACATCTCAACCTTATAGTTCGGAGTGGATATTTGACTTTCCTCGCATCCTTACCTCTGCGAATAGAAGTCCAACTGCGGTTCGTGGGGCAGTGCCAACGCCGGAGGCGGTGGGGGCGGCGCCGGTACTCCCCCACTCCCAGGCTTTACTCCACCAGTCACTCCCGACCCAGCTGCCGCCGCCGCGGCCACAGCCGCCGCCAATCCCAACGGTCCGTGGTGCGAACTCAGACGAAGCTGTTCCGACATTAACTGTTCCATCCGAAAGTGATGAGGATCATGAGGAGCCGGTCCTCGACCGAAGAGCGCCGCAGCGGCCGCCGCTACGGCGGAGGCGCTTCCGGACCCAGCGGGTGGTGGTGGAGGCAACCCTCCTGCCCCCAAAGGGGAAGGGGAACCCCCGAACGGGGAAGCTGGGAGACGGAGGAGTCCACCCACGCCGAAAGGGTTGGAGATGTGAGCGTCCGGGGGTGGGACGCCGGAGGAGGCGGAGGTGGCTGGTGGGGGCGGGGGTGGCAGTAGTCGGGCGGCTGCGGCGGAGGAGGTTGGGGGTGGTGGAGGGGGTGGAAGGGCGAGAGGGGAGGAGGCTGGGTTCTTACTGGAGGTAGAGGAGGATGTGGAGGCAGGGGAAGATCCGCTGGAGGGAGAACACCCGGAGGAGGAACTGCTATGCGAGATGGAACCCTGGGTGAAGAAAAACGCACGGTCAACTCACACATACATATACTTAAATATAACTTAGAATACGTAGAATTCGAACTTAAGACATTTGTTCTTGCAAACATTCTTAGAACGTTTCGACACCTATTAGTGCCAACATCAAGTGATTACAATCGTATTAAATACAGAACAAAACCAAAATTTCAAAAATTTAGTAAAATTAATGTTCTTGGTGTGCATTTATGTAGGTAGATCTAATGTTTTTTTTTAAGAAAATTTCTGTGAATAGTCCATTAAATTGCAAATATATTCCAATATAATAGATGTAAATACTACAATTTAAGTTAATATTACGAAAATAGAGCTATACAGGTCCAGAGAGAAATTTGACCAAGTTCATTTAATATTTCACATTAGTTCATCAGATTTCCATATTCTTACAACATTGCAATAATTTGTCATCATAAACCTTCAATTAGTCGTGACACGGTACATTCAAATGGATCATTGATATTTTGTCCAAACTGTACCAATCTGTTCTCCAAAAAACATGAGTGTTACAAAAAATATTAGTTTCGGACAACTATGAACCATGATAACGACCGAGTTCCAATTTTACGGGGGTTTAATCTCTAGACACATCGTGAAATATTTTGGGGAACTAAATTGCCATATCGACGTATTACAACTGTCATAATCCACAGAGGGTTGAAGAGACAATGAAGAGTTTCTTCTCGCCCGCCTGCAATCGAACCCGGGGTTTTCTCCGTGGCAAGCGAGAGCACTAACCTTTAGCGACCAAGGGGTCTAACAATATTTTTTTTTTTAATCGCGCGACAAATTGAAGGTTGATAAAGAATCATAAACATACAAAAAGTAGTCCATAGAAAAACACACCGCTGAGAATCTGACCTGCGCGGTGGCAGGTACGCCGGTGGGGGTGGCGGGGGTGGCAGCGGAGACGCCGGAGGCAGTGGAGGAGTCAGTGGCGTAGATGCGCATGCCGTGCGTGTTCTGCGCGTGTTGCAACAGCCGCCACGCAGAATGAACGCGTGCTTTGCAGGTGACGCACACGTAATGGCTGGGTTCTATAACATACAGAAGCAAACGCTTGGGATCAGTTGGGAAATACATAATGAACACTCTTATAATGTGTAATATAGTTAGAGACTATTAGGTATATCTTTTCAGATTGAATAAAACAAAACACATTATTAGAAGAGTTGGATAAAATGTGATCCTTGCAATGACAATTGTTGAAGACAGTAACACCCAACAAACATGATACATATTAGGTGATGTTGAGGTATTAAAACAGTTTTCAAAAATTTATGAGGAAAACAGTGTCATTTTCTGAATCATTGTTATCAATAATTCAGAAAGAGATACTGTGTTTTCATCAGCCATGTTACAATTCACAACTCCATTTAACTTCTTTCTTAAACAACTCTATTTGTAAAAATCCCTTTATCTCCCGTCATTTTCAACGGATAACAATAGATGATGCATCATTACAAAGATTACTTTCTGGTCTTTGGACGAATCGTAATATTGTGTTATAACATTTCTAAAACACAACTTCTTGTAAAAATTCCTTTATCTTTCGTTATACTCAACCAATAACGTAATGACATTGACGAGCCCTAAAGCCCCAAGAATAAAACTCAAAAAATAAGTATTATTATAAATATTATATTATGGATTTTTGAAGAATCGTGATCGTATATTATTTCTATCCTCTATATCTTTCATAAGTTTTAAAACACCAGTTCCTGTAAAAATCCCTTTATCTTCCGTCATATTCAAGCAATAACCGAAAACTATGGATCATTACAAATATCATTTCATGGATTTTGGAAGAATTATAATCTTATATTATACCTATCTACTATTTATTTCATAATATGCTTTGAAATTTCAAATTCATTTCGAACCTCTAGTTCTTGAACAGTGACACTGCGTGAAGTAATATAAAAGAGAAAATATATAAAAAAACATACAAACACTAATCCATGATTTGTTTATTTTTCAATCGAAGATAGGTAATACAAAAATGTTCATTTATTAACTGAGATAAGTGGATTTTGTGGTTTTGAAGTTAAATGAAACGACATTTGCTAAATCTTTCTTAAAATAGTCAAGCAAGTCATTAGATAATATTCATCACAATACAACACATTACGTCGTATCTGAAGATTCTACCTTTACCTCTAATATATTACGCCTTAACATGCATTATGTATTCTCGAGTGTTCTGAATATTGTATGTAAATAAAAACTGCAAGTTACATACATGTTTAGGACAAACTGAGATTCCAATATTATATTTTGTTCGAACACGAAATATTTCTTTTGAAAAACAATTTATTTTGATTGGAATCATCAGTAAAATCAATAGTCACAGACACATCACTATATCAATGTAATTGAGACAACGAAACTAATCAATTCATCTTCTACATTTCATCTGGTTGAATTAATGAAGCAAAGAAGTTTCACCAATGCAACTCTAACCCCCGTGCAGTTGGCAACCCTGGGGCATCGTATTGTTGGATGACGTCTTGAGGGATCGAAGTTAAGCCCTAATCCCTCCATCCATTACTAAGAAATCTCGGCCGGCTCCTGTATATACACTTCGGCATGCAGGGGAATATAGTGAGGGAAGACTCTTGGGTTTCTTTTCTTTTCCGAAGCTAGGAGACAAACACATAAGAACGAAAACTGTAGTTTAATGGAAACCTCAAAATTTGTAAGCTCTTATAAAGAAGAATTAGAAAGTTTTAGCTCCAAATTATATAATAAAAATTATGAAATATTAAGAATGAGAAAGTAATAAAGCGGGAAGTTTCACTCTCTCTCCCGTAGGAAGAAAATACAGATATAAACATTCAAACAATTATTTAAATCGATAAAGAATAATTTTGACGTTTAAGAGCAAATTGGTCCTGCGTCGTTTACTACTGCAAAATCCCCTCTTCCCTGCCCGGGTTTTCCTCCGGTTTTCCTCGGGGCTCGTTTTAATACTTTTCTTATTAAGAATTTTTACTGCACATCATATCTACAATACATTCTGGAATAATAAATTGATAACATTACGTATTTGATTAATTTGTTTATGAGTATCAAAATCGCTACTGCTCTTGGGCTCTTGATCGGAATTGATGGGATGGTCCCTTTCTTGTTTCCGGAGAGTAAATTAGTTTATTATTCCCCATGCGGTCATATGCAGTTTGCAAATACTTTTTAGACAATAAAGTTAATTTATTTATTTATCAATAAAATGGAGTGCATCTGTACGATTGTCACAATATTCCGCTCCCAATTTGATACGTAGAGCAACATGGCACCTAATGATAGAGCAACATGGGCAGATTGATTCTGACTAAGCCACAGAAAAAAACTAAGTGGAAGAAAACTACCAGACATAAAAAGCATTACAAGAGGGGATAACAATACAGGAAAACATAGGAAGGCTCTTTGCTTAAGATCGCATGCATTGCAGGCTCATTGTGAAGTAGATCGGAGTACTCATGAAAATACTTTGATTTGACCGATTATTTTTATCACATCTCACAATGAACAAAAAAATAAAAAACAATCTGAATTTCTTTCGAATCACTTTCGTTTAATTGCTAAAATAATGATTTTTTTTTTTTTTGAAAAATGTTACATTATCGATGACAATTTTACTGAGAAAAATATCTCTAATCCATTGCGTTCATTATTGTTACAGTTCAACGTTTATTTAGTAAATCGTAAAAACAAGCGTTGTACCTCTCAAATATTTTGTTACAAGAAATATATCTGTTCAAAAATTGAACATTTCTTTCAGCATAATAAGAATAAATAAATAACTGTTTCATCAAACTGAACATCTATGATTTCCGCGAGAGCGATGCCTTATTAATTAAGACGCATAATATCCATTAGAAGTTAAATTGTCTTGTTATATTCTTCCGAAACCATTTTCGTATAAACTATGAAAAGATAATTGTTTGAATAATTTAAGTGTTACGATCTGATGAAGGACGAATACCGTACATTTTGAACTATTAAGTACACAACGTTTCGGCTGACATCTGACGACGACTTCAACAGGAGGTCGAAACGTTACGTACTTAATAGCACAAAATATATGGTATTCGCCCATCATAAGGTCGTGAGTCTTAAATTATTCATTGATTTCAATTTATATAATGAACGTTAATAATAGTACAATTGTTTGAATTCAGAATTTGGTGGTAGACTATGCCCCTCCCTTGGGGATAAAACAATAAAAAGGAACTTCATTTAGAACTAACCCGCGCACGAAAATTCAGAATACCCCACTCTTCGCGAAGTTCAATAATCATAGTTCCCCTCCCTCACCAAACTTGGACTCCCACCGTTTCCAACATCCCCTCCCCCTATCAACCCTCCAGGACGCAAAACCCCAGAGTGGCAAGTGCTGTCGTCTCCAACAGTACCTCGCCGGGCGGTCGCAAATGTCCGTTTAAACGGCGTCTTTCCTTCCTGCGTTCGCGAGAGCTACCCTCCGCCCTGCCTCAGACACCGCCGCGCAGATCCCCGTCGAGGCGGGCGTTTCATCTTTTAACGCGGCCTCGAGGAGACTACCCCTGCCCGGAAGTACGCTGTAAGAGGAGGACCAGAAGGGAGGGAAAAAAAGAGAGACCGCGGAGGTAGCGCTCGTCGGATGATGGTGGACATTCTTGGAACTGCCGGGTTCGGATGATTATTATTACTTTAAATAAATTAACTTCTCGTTGTTCATAGACTTAAAATAAATTAGCAGGATCGATGCGATTCCAATTTGAGGTTAACTAACTTTTCGTCGTTAATTTTAAAAGATAAGTATGACTAGTTCTAAAATTTAAATTTGCGGAATAATTAAAGACGGGATATGAGAAATGTTAAAAGCTGAAGTTTATTGTTTTTGTGTTCATCACGACAGTTTTCTTAAAAATTATTCTAGTGAACGAAATTTTAAGACATTGTCAAGAAATCAACATGCACGCCACGATTTATTTTTTAAAACAGAAAAAATAATTATCTTTGCTCGTAATCATTGAAATACGGCCCGAAAAATATAATCAAAACAATATTTCAAATATCTAGAGAATGTAAAGAACTGGGTGATAACAGGTTTAAATATTCTTATAATAAATGACCACGAAACATAAATTCCAGCAATGGACACGGTCTTAAAGGTAAGCATTTTTATTATTGTCTTAGGAGTGTGTTGAAATGTTAAATCCACCTCTGCTTTAGAACCCTTGATCGGAATTTCGGGATCGCCCTTAACTTGCTTCCGGAGAGTGAATTAGTATATTGTCCTCCACGTGATATTGTTCGTAACTTCTTGTTTTTGACAATAGATTTATTTATATTTAGTTGAAATTCCCGTTAAAACTGCATCATCCAAATATCCAACAAGACAAAACAATAACTCCGAATCCCTCGAAAGACGACAACCTGAAGTAATAAAACTGGAGGAAATCAAAGGGCGGGTACACATCAGCGACGGCAGAATTGTCGAGACAGTGGCGAGGTCTGCCTGCCCTGCCCCCGCACCGTGTGTGTGTGAAAGGCTCGTCTGGAACCTTCCCTTCTCACAGTTACGATCCTACCACCCCTTGCCACTGCGAGAGAAGGGTTCCAAATTTATACTCCGCACCGTCCAAGCATACGGATGCGGCAGTTGGTGGCGAGGGCGGTGACCAGCAAGAGTGGACGTGGAGGGTTACGGAGAACGCGGTACCAACTTGGAGTCGTTGGTGACCTTGGTAGAGTTGGTGATAGTATTACCTGAGATTACAGGAGGTAGTGATGGTTGTAAAATCAGTATAGGTTGCAAAATCGTTAAAGGTTGTACAATCGGCAATGGTTTTAAAATTGGCAATGGTTTTAAAATTGGTAATGGTTGTAAAATTGGTGAGGGTTGTAAAATTGGTGAGGGTTGTAGAATCGGAAATGGAAGTAGAATCAGTGATGGTTGTGAAATCAGTCGGCGATGACCGTCGCGTTGGTGATTGTCGATTTGGTAATGGTAGTTGGGTCGGTGATTGAGAATCGGTGTTGGTATTTCAGCATACGATTGTTCCGCGGTCGGTGATGGTCGTGCAGTCGGTGGTTTTATGGAGTCCTTACAGGTGAAACATGTGGAAGCACATGTAAAATAAAGCGTATATATTTTCGAATCTAGAATGTCCAAGCCGCCAATACTTTCCGACCCCAAATGACGCTTCCCAAATATGTGGTCTTTCGGTTTTAAGTCCATTTACACCCTCAACATCTGCCCACAACAATATTAGCTTTTTTTACATCACACGGCACACCCTCTACTCGTTATGGGCTTTTCTGTAATATCCTTTCTCGCCCTACCCTCTTTTTAGCCGCAAAACCTCCTGCCAACTCTTCTCCGCGAAAAAACAACAACGAAAAATAACCATCGGGATACCGAGGCGACATCTGTCGCTGGAAAATAGAAACTGTGGTGATATATCGGTAAAGTGCAAGGTTCATAAGGAGTAGAAGACTGAAATGCATTTTCTTGCATCTTTGTCTGATCGTATGGGAGAACTTTTATTTCGCACAGGTTTGATTTTTTTTCTCAAATATTTCTTACGTACTCGCTAGTAGAGCGATCCTTGTTTACATTTTTTCTCAATGAAACGTGAAATATAAATTATATCTCTTGGCGTAAATTAACGTAAAATACTGCAAAGTTAATGGAATTTTTCATTTAACACATAAATACAATAGCTTCGAATTTATAAATACATTTTGAACATTATTTATTTACTTAACTGATTCAAATCAACAGAATCTTTTTGTAGTCGTGAGATTTTTCTTTTAATCATCACAATTAAGTAATTTACAAAATAAAATTGGCGAACATTTTGTTACTGTTTCACTCTCCAACCAAAATTGTTTGATGCTCTTGTTTCTCCACAAAAAAAATATTATAAAAAAAATACTCTGATTCCATGGAGTAAACCATGAAAAATTCATCATCATTATACGTCATTTCTCTATAATTTAAAATTTAAATGATACGTTTGTCTAAAATGGAAATAAAACTTGATGAAGATATTTTAGATCCTACCATTGCAAAGTGGCGAAGCAACGTCCACAATTATACGTTTCGATCCTCTGTATCCGTATTTTTAAAAAAATCAACTTCACTCGTTTTAAGTTGGCAATGTTTGCTGGCTGCGTGAGGTTTAAGCTACGTCCGTTTACGTAGCTTCACTGCAACCTTACGGTGGTACTCTGATGGCGCTATATGGATCGTGACGACCAGGCCGACGCAGGGTCTCATGCGGCCTTCGAATGATGATGAGTGAATAATGTAATGTTGGAATGCAGTGTGGATGTTGAGCGATGGACCGATAGTTTGGGCAAACTGAAGTACCTGCCGCAAAACCCGCCTCGTTCTACACAGTGAATTCTTCTTTCATCAGTACTCAAAGATGCAACTTAAAAAAATTAGAATTTAGAGTTATTTCAATAGTCACTATTCATATTTTCCAAGTACTCTATACTTGATAACATTACGTACTTCTGCAATAACTTGTTTGTGTTATATTACATAAAAAATTGATTTGTATTACGTTAATTTTAATACGCGTACCATCTTTATTGTTAGGAGCGTGTTGACACTGTAAATCAACCACTGCCTTCGGACCCTTGATCGGAATTGATGGGATGGTCCCTCGCTTGCTTCCGGACAGTTAATTAGTTTTTTGTCCTCCACGTGGTCATATACAGTTTGTAACTGCTTTTTTGACAATACGTTTATTATTACTATTAACTTAACCCATGAAATTAAGATTCGGTGAAACCGAGCGATTTCGACCATGGAGAAACAAGAATTGAATCCTACCCCTATACATAAATCCCTCCATCCCTACATGGCCACCCCTAACCTTACGCCTTCAGCATCTTCGCCTCCCAAACGCCGCCATCCGTGCTTGGCACCCGAGCCCGGTTGCCTCAGTCGTAAAAATCGACTCGAGAAGTCACCGCCAGTGGCGCTGGTATCGCCAGCACGTCCGCCGGAACTACCTTCTCCTAGCAACCCCTGCCAAGACGGAAAGGCTGCGAGGAAAAGGATGGACCAAGTACGAAACGCAGGTTACAGGATGGGGAGGGAATGTCGTAAAAAAAAAAGGAGAGACATACGAAAAGATAAAGTCTGTTAAAATTGGGTGTAGGAGGAACGTGTGAAAAAAAAATATTGCGTACTAATGAAGCTCAGTTTCAGCAAGGTCAAGGTGTAATAAATATTCTTTTTATGACTTACGATAATTATACTTTTAGCACTGTTTACTCTCTATGAATTGAGATATAATTTCTGTGGTCAACAAAGAAAAAGAACTAATACTATTTCTCATCTGATCCGAGTAAAAACAAGAGTGAATGAGTTGCTAATGATATAGGTACTGATCACGAAAATTTGATGAACACACAAAAAAGTGCTCAGAAACCATGACATCAAATCATAATACTCATGAATTTTCAAAAATCATACTGAATAATGCATATTTTTCTTTTATGTACCTACACGTGGAGAAGATATGTGATAACTTTCGGTCAGGTGATAATGGCGACAAGCCGGGAATCAACACCCCTACGACAGAAGCAGGGGTCTCGGATTCGAATGACGGCACATCGCCATTTTCACCCGATCGAAAGTTATCACATACTGAATGATATTCAAGTAAAAATGTTGACTTCCTAAGTTAATGCTATGGAAATTTTGTGATATTGTAGACCCTGCTAAAAGATCTGGTCTCTATGTTCTGATCACGTTCATATACACCATTTCGCCAAAGAACTCCGACTAGTAGCCAGAGGAGTAAGTAATACGCGTACCATCTTTAATACGCGTACCCCCTCCTAAAAATACAAATTATACATTTACAATAAATCGGAGTAATGCTGTCTTTCAAATTATTAACTGGTTGGCAGTGCCCTTATTTATGACATCATGTTTTTATTGAGGACGCACAAACACTATTACAGTTCGTACTGTTCTTGTTATCTTCAGATGTATTGTTCTTGTTCTTAATATGATTGTAAAACTTCTTTCATGTGAATCACATGGCTATATTTGCTATAAAAAATATATAAAAAATAACTAGTATATCATATCACTGAAAATAACAATACATCCGAAGATGGGTAACATACATCCCCGAAACGTTATGTGACAGTACGAACTGTAATAGTGTTTGTGCGTCCTCAATAAAAACATGTCATAAATAAGGGCACTGCCAACCAGTACATAATACATTTTTTTAAGAAATGAAAAAGTAGTGAAAATAGTGAGCCTATTTATAAAATTTAACTATTTTCAATTGTATAGTCTACTATATCATTGACTATACGTTTCAAAATAGTGAGCTAATATATTGAGTGCCAAACTTCAACCTCGTTAGGATAATTGAGAGGTTCTATCCCCCTCCAAGAGTTTTTTTTTCTGCATACGCCATTGATTGTAGCAATGTGGAATAATATACATCCGCTATTGTAAGGTGCAGTACTAACATCCTCTTTTATCCACCATTTCATCCAAAACCATCACGAAATGGTAGAATTCCTTTCCTCAGTTCTTAGCCAAAGAGAGAGGACAGAGAGAGAGAGAGAGAGAAAGGAAAAGAAATGAGAAAAATGGCGACGACCCTGTAGAATGGAGGGAGGTTGAAATCCGAGCCATCTATCTGGACAAGAGAACAGAGTCAGGGTGCTTGGGACGCGGGAGACTTCGTTCTTTGACTTGGTGAGGGTGGCGCGAGGCAATGTGACGTAAGTGGTGATGGAAGAAAAGAGTAAGCGCGAAGTGATCGTAGTGACGGCGTCGTTGGTGATGTGGTAGATGTTGGTGATGATGATCGCTGAAGTATTGTCAATCTTGTTTACGATGTTAGTTAGATATGTATAATAGCGTTTCGACAACTAAGGCTGTTGACGAGCATTAGACAATGAGTTATTACTTACAAGATAATATATTTAAAGAAAGAAAGAAAGAAAGAAAGAAAGAAAGAAAGAAAGAAAGAAAGAAAGAAAGAAAGAAGAAAAGAGGTAACAAAGAAAAGTAATATGTCGTGTCCTAAAATCATGTCATCATCCCCAATTTTGGGGGTAAAAACCCCAGGAAGCGAAAAGGGTCGGTTAAATGAAAAAAAAAAAAATGAACAATAAATTGAATAATACCACGAGCTAATAAAAGTTGATTTCTTTTTGCGGAAAATTACTGTTTTTGTAACTTCAGTATAAGTGCAAATTTTTATTTGTTTTGTGGGTGATTCTAGGGAAATAGGGAAATTAGCGACACACAAAGGAGTGAGGTCCATAAACAAGCACTTCACGTTTCCAACAGATCCAACGTGTGTACACAAAATACGTGAGGTTATTGAGCAATGAAGCAAGTTACATGGGTTTCAGCTTGAACCCACAGGGTTGCCACCACATCAACAACTCCTGTAAGACCATCTTTACCTTCGCAGGTGTGAATTTCAACAAAAAAACGACAAAGGAGTGGGACCTGAAATGACAAAGGAGTGAGCAAAAATAAATTATTATCTGTCATGCACTTTTAATCTGGTGATAAATTACCTAACTCATTTGTATCAATATGATGTACCAGCAAAAAAAACGACTGAAAAAAATCTAAAACTTAAAAGGGTAGGGTGTTCTGGACATTCATTTCCCAATTTCTGTAAAATAACTCGAGTATATGTTAAAATATTGATTTTGCTTTTAAAACCACATTCGTGTGGAGAAAAGAGCTCCTTTAAAATAAAACAAAACCAGACCACTAAAAGTCCGTCGCAGATTCATCACACAACAACAACAACAAAAAACACTCACACACAACACATTCAACCCGAAATTGAGTAGAGGAATGCAATGAACACAATTAAACCAGAGTAGTTCTCGAAACCAAAAGTTTCCTCACGTAGTCCAGTTTGTCTGCAAACTGTTCGCTGGTTGGCAGTCCGCCGCACATCCTGCGTCGAGACCACATGAATCGGGTGGAGTTGTCTGCGAGTTATGCGTTGTTAACATTCTCTCCCCCCCCACACTCCGCGACCCCTTCCCGCTCCATTTTGCACGTGGACACCGGATGTACATGAATGGTGATAGCAACTAAGTTGGTAACGAATCCGGCGAGTTTAAACTCTACGTCGAGAGCAAACCTGGGAGTAGGATGCACATCCTTGTTATCATACTACTATTTAAATTAGAAATTTGAGTCTTAGACTGATAAACGTAAAATGTTCACTATCCAGAAACACACTAACAACACATATGATAATTTTCGGTCAGATGAAAATGGCGACGAGCTGGGAATCGAACCCGGGAGTACTGCATTGAACGCAGGGGTGCTAACCACTGCACCACCCGTTCGCCTTCGACAACTGTACACCATTTTTATTATATATGTATAACAATACATATTGTTATAAAATGTACTGAAGAAGGTTATAATGAACTTATAATGAAGGTACAGAAATAGTGGAGAGATTATTTTTAAAAGGATTATGAAAAGAGTATTAAATTAGAGTTTTGTAGATTCTCGACGAACATATTTGCTAACTGTCTTTAATCATTTTCCTGGTTTTCACGCAAGTGATTTATTGTTGACCAGCCTGTTTCCATTCAAAACTGTTTTGATAATTTACTAGAAAAAAAAAAAATTTTAAATTAAGATCCAAGAATGAAGAAAAAACTGTCCCTTATCAGCCCCGAAGGTGCCCCAGGGGTTCACGGAGGGTAGATTTCCGGAATAACTAGGTCGCGACACTAGTAGGAGGAGAAGTGACCAGCATCTCTCACCGGCCATACAGCTAGCAAGACAGAGAAGTTCTACGCTGATTCCTGATTATACTCACAAACGTTGATAACCTTATGCCAGAGAAATCGCGGATAAAAATATTTTGTAACATGTGTCTGGATATTAAGATTTCTTCGAATGAGAAATAATAATGGTACGGATTGAGGAAAGAAGATTGTTAAGTGAGGAGGAAATACTTTTAAATCGTGAAGGAGAAACAAATCATCTCCGAGAAAAGTATAAGTAATTGTATCAAATGGAGGTGTCTAATAGAAACGACTATGTATACGATTGATTTAGCAATTTTCAATTGACTTTCGCTAATGAGATTTATCAAATCATATTTTCGACGCTGCACCTCCAAAACGGCTCATTGCATTTTGATTGTTTCCACAGACGTATTAATAAATCACGCCGCGAACATTTAATATAAATCAATCTAGATTACTTTCAATGAACTAACATCTCCCAGAATGAGACATACATAAAAGCAAGTTCAGTAATAAAGTTCGACCTCTGACGTAGGATATTGGACTGTCGAAGCATCAGACGAAAAGGGATCAACAATGGAGGGTGACAAACAATTGACAATGGAGAGCACACGTGGGCTGCACAATCACCAGGGGAAAGACAAGAGGACAGAAAGGGTAAGCGGCTAACTGTTAGGGGTTGCAAACAATAACACAGTTGGTGGAGAACATACGAAACTAGAGACAATGTTTTATTAATAAGAAGTGAATACAAGTCTTGTGTTCGTGACATATTTGTGAGTCGCTCGTTATCAATGAAGTAATTAAATGTTTTCAAAAATTAGACCAACGTTGGTGTAGTAATTCGGATCTTGACCCATTCTTAAAAAAATGAGAATCATACAAAATTATTACCTCAAACTTTTAAGTTTAATATACGATTGAAATGTTTTGATGAGTGCATTGACTCCATGGGATCATAAAAAAGAGTCAAAATATCAGAGGTACGGTAGATTGTGTAATTACTTGTTGGTCAGGCTCTTTCTATTTTCAAGCTATTGGTTTGTCATGATTGCTTTGAAAACGAAATCTGACAAACAATTCCTGTAAGTACCTATGGGAATTCAAGAATGAGATTAAAATGTGTCCAGCATTCCTCCACGGAAACTTTGACTCCAGGTTATATTCACTAGTCATTTTACATCAGACTGAATAGACCTGGGATACGGAATGGATATTGATGAATTGGAGAAATCTAATGACGTCACCGCTTTTTTAAACACTGACCTTTCATCCAGCGGTTTAAAAAATTGCTGTTACTTGAGCTGAGTTCATAAGTAATTGTTTTTCTGTCTCTTTTTTTTTTGTTCACAGTTCCTTCAACTCGATCCTGACTTCGCGAAAGACCGCGACAAATAACAAAATGGAGGACACGCCCTAGGGTTATGCCCGGGGCAAGGGCGTCCGGTGGAAAGGTGCCTGGAGGGGATGAAGGGTCGATATGGGGAGTAGTCACTGGCCAATGGCCAGCGTCTAATGGGACGGACTCTGCGTGGGTGTGACGAAACAATTGAAAATAGGAAGGGGTGCTAGATACCTACGTCTAATAGACTGCATAATAGACTGAATGAGGTTTTGACTCAGTAGCATTGATATTGGTGTATCGAAAATATGATTATCATCTGATCCAAAAACTGACAAAACCCAAAACATGATTAAAACCAAATCCAAAATCTGATCGAAATACCAAATTATTACCTTAAACTTTTGATATAAGATTAGGGTATCATTGGGACATTTTGGAGAGTACAATGACTCCATGGGACCATAAAAAATACAAATATCTGAGGTACGATAGATTGTGAAATTACTTGTCATTCAGCCTCTTTCTATGTTCAAGCTATTGGTTCGTATTCTCATTCTTAAACGCCAAATCTGAATACGGATTTTTTTTAATAGCTATTAAATTACAATATTATTGTTTTATGGAATGATAACGATGACAAAGAAATTTTTTTAACGCGTAGTTCCGAGCTAGTATTCAAATAATCGCTCCCGAAGTTATTGAGTGGGCAAGATGTCAAGAGTGAAGAGCCGGACTGGGGTGGAGACTCGTCAAAGACACTGACGGGTGGGGTGTGTGGGGGTGGGGCGCGGCCATCGAGGACGGAGTGGGCGGTCCCGACCGGAAGTGGAGCCACGTCTTAGCATCCGGTGGCGTCAGCGTTCACCAGCCGACCCGCCCGCACGCCGTGAGAAGATGAAAAGGCCGCATTGCATTCAGGTCGACACCAGTGTTTTTTTACTCAATGCTCCGAGATGGGTTTTTTTTACGAGATTTTCTTAATGAATAACGGACTTTAAAATTTCTTATTTTAATGAATTAATAGACAATGTAAGTAAGAGAGTCTTCAGTTCCGGGGAAGATACATATTTTATATTTTATTCCTATCTAAGGGTATGTTAGAATGTTAAATCCGTCTCTGCCTTAAGACCCTTGATCGGAATTGATGGGACGGTCCATTACTTCGAGAAAATTAGTTTGTTGTCGTCAACATGGTCATACGCAGTTTGTAACTGCTTTTTCACAAGTTTAAAGATAAAAAATATCCTTGATTTTAGTGGAATTTACCGCCCATAAAATTAAATGATTAATCTAAGGTTGATAAAATGTCCTTCGGAGACTCTTTGTCTACTGTATGATATAATTTCCAATATTTAGGTAGTTGATGAAGAAAATACGGGACAGCTGAAGTGTTGTGAAAATTTTTAAAACTATGTGATAACGTTTTTTTTTGTAAAGTTAATGAACTCATCAAAAATTCTTTGTCTACTTGGACACTTACATTATTCTAAATGTTTTTGGTAAATAGAATATATTTAAACTTTACGAATATTTTTTGTCCCAGAAAAGCGAAGTGAGACAATGCATTTTAATTTATGGTTTTCCACAGGGATCATGTACTAAAAGCATATATTTCATATCATTAAAAACTTTGACTGCACTAGTTAAAGAACTAAATTATGGACTATATTTCTTAATTATCCTTTTAAGATAAAAAATGTACATGACTGGAAATCACCGAAGCGTACATGACTGGAAATTGGTAAACTTGAAAATCACTTTTCAACGTATTGCTCAATGTATTTCCATTCGAGTACTGGTAACTTCTGAATGTTCGGTATATCAAAACAACTCATTAAATTTTCGTCACCTCGTGAGTGGAATATTCACCGAGCACCCTTTCACGCAAACAGTGTCCAGAGAAGAGTTTCAACCTGTCCGCGGAAAAGCCTCGTTCGCTGGGGCGAGTGGGACCAGGACGGGGGCAGTAGCAGCGGGGGCGGGAGCAGGAGGCTGTGGAGGTGGGCCTGAGATCGATGCGAACGCGGGGCCGGCGGGGGCGGACCGAAGCGGAGAGGTCACAACGACAAAAGAAGAAGAACGGATGCACGGTACGACGAGTGGAAGAGGCGCGGTGTCCCTCGTCACCCACCACCCACATTCTCTTCTTGCCTCCACCTACATCGCCCGCACTTCCAGACGACGTCGATTGGTCTCCGCACATCGTTGTCCAGCAGAGTGGAATGATAATACCATGATTATTACTACTACAGCAAATACTTTCCCTACACAATTAGAATGAAGATAATATTTGGGAGTACCACATGATCTCACATAGGGTAGGATCATATACTCTTCATAAAAAACAGAGAGAATAAAATATTATGAGTAACACTATAATTTCAACATAACCATAAACGAAGTCAACACTAAGCATTCTCTAAAGTTCTAAACGCGTTACTGATAAAACTATAGTTCACCAAAGTAGACTTTACTCGCACAGAAAAAATCGTATACTTCTTAATCTGCTTGATAATCTTCGTACATAATTCTTCATGATAACAACGATTACTGTCTCTATACGACTGAATGTAGATAATATTTGGGAGTACCACAATGATCTTTCACACAGTCATAGGTAGGATCATATGTTTCTCTTACATAAAAAAAACACAAATAGTGAGAATAAAGTATAATAAAAAGCACTATAATTTTAACATATGCAAATAAAAAGTCAACATTAATCCTCATTTTCTAAAATTCTGGACACAGTAGTCATAAAACTAGGGTTCATCAAAGTAGACTGCACTTGCACAGAGAAAATTATCTAATTCTTAATCTGGGGATAATACTAAAGAGTTCCCCATTGATCGAATTTAGAACCAAACTACCAGAGAGTTTAACTATTGTTCACTATCATGATGTTTGTCAACCCCAGTTCAATAATATGATATCTGCTAAAGAGGTAGTTATTTATTCACTTAACTTTTACGGTTAACTCAGTTTTACCGAAATCGTATATAAACTAATATCTTAGACATAATTACATCAAAATTCGTCAAAATTTAAATTCTAATAAAATGAATGGAAAACAGGACACGCAATCTTTGGAAGGGGAGGAATTTAAAACTAGCAAATTATTTTGAGAGACAATATACGCTTGCTGTCTGTTTTATTCCATTCTTCAGAAACTACAGGGTTACAACTTACTATAAGATTTCTCATTTTTTGTACATTACTTGAACAAGAATTTACACTTTCCCTTCTTTTTTTAATTTTTTGATTTGATTTTTTGGGGGGTTATTATGAGAGGTTCAGCATCTGACCTCATTGCGTCACTAGTAGCATCCCAGATAGTTGGTATACTCATGAACAGAAGTCGGAGATCAATCGTACATTTGATTCACAGCTTATTTTCCCACAATGTCCTTAATCGAGCTATTCGTGTGATTTAGAATTCATAAACGTATACATTCGCAAGAGGTTTTGAATAGGAGATAACTATAAAACCGTTCAGAAATCCACGACACTGAACCATTGTTCCACACGTCGAGAAGAATTAATCAAAGACCCTGTTGTTTTCCTTATCTTCCCTTCTTTGCTATCTTCCCTTTCTTCCAGCTACCCTGCTCTCTATCATCTTGATAATTCTCTTCCTCAAAACTCTTTGTAATTCTTCCCCTTTTGCTATAGTTAGTTCCATATATCAGTTCCGACTTTAATGCGTCTCAGATCCGTTGTACTCCTGGATCTTTTCCACGAAAACTTCAAACAAACTATAATTTATCGCACAAGTCAGGATGAATCGAACGAATTAAATAAATATGATAAATAAAAATACTTTTAAATTCACGCTTTAAATTCAACGTAGTTTTAACGTGTTAAATTCAAATGGTGGAGTCTCATAAAATAATTTATTTAATCAACGAGATTTGATTCGAATGAAAAGTTTTAGTATCTCTAGACATATTAAATGAGAACCTAACCGTTCACTTTCTTTTAATCAGAAATTTGTTTCTTATACCGCAATGCTCGGTTAGAATATGTTCATACATCACATGTGTCCGGATTATACCAGTTTACAAAGAGTATAACCTTTATTTCAGATGCCCATGACTCCTTTGGGTATCGGTTAGTACACAAACATATTGTTATTAATTTGACCATAAACCAAGGTTCCCATTGTCCAAAATATGAGCGAGTTGCGAAAATAACTTCGATAACTTCAATGCAACCCCTATTTTCCCGAATTGTTTTGATTGAATCAACTGGAAGAAATAATAAATTTATTGTCAAAAAACAGTACAAACTGCGTATGACCACGTGGAGGAAAAAAACTAATTTACTCTCCGGAAGCAAGCAAGGGACCATCCCATCAATTCCGATCAAGGGCCCTAAGGCAGAGGCGGATTCAAAAAATTCAGCAAAAATTCCTAGATAAGATAAAAAGTTAGCTGCGAGTTATAATACTAATAGAATGTCAATATGTTTGTAATTTTAAGCAAAAAATTACATGTAAGTTATTATCGAACTATAGATTATTCTGAGTATAGTGCTTAAAAATTGAAATAACACTAAATTCACGATTTATTGTTACAATAGACCCGCCCCTAGACAAAGCCTAGAGAACCTGTATGATAAATCCGCCTCTACCCGAAGGAAAACCGGAGAAAAACCCGGGCCAGGATGGGGCTACAGAATTTATGTACACAAACGTGCCAATGTTGAGTACACATAAAACTAAATTAAGATGAGTATTTGTCGCTTGTCTCCGAAGCTATCTTAATTAATACTTTCAGCTTTTCTCTCATGTCTAATTTCACTAACGTAGCCCTAAAAATAAAGACTCATAGGTAATATTGAGCTATTATACGAATAAGTTGTTCTCATAACAATTTAAGAGGTATTAGTGAAAGATCATGACACACAACTCACATTTTGGACATTAGCTAGCATTAAGTGGAGTTACGTTTCAATATTTCGTATCCACTAAATCATCAACAACGTCTATAAATCTTGAGACTCGGAGTGTACTTTATTTTAGGTAGCGTTTTCCTCAGGTTGGCCATTGTCTAACACACATCCATCTTCCCGTTATCTTCACAATCATTAATCTCCGCGGTGCTTCTCTGGGGGATTCTGTTTTCTGCGAGTCTGTACGTTACGCTCTCGCCGTTAAAAGATGTGGCAATGAAGCAAAATAATGAACTGTAAAATAAGTTCAGAACGAACGAAAAATACAGGTGTTTTTACGAACATCGGTCACTTATTGTTGGAACGAACTCCATTTCAAGTGGCCACTAATGGCCGAACCTTTGATGGACATTCATTTCAAGTGGCTACAAATGGCCGTTTGGGGATAAGAGATGGCCACCTCTGTAACCATTCACGCAATATCAAAAGGGAAATGTAAAATTTTAAAAATTATCAGAAAAGGTATAACATTAAACGTAGTTACTTTTCTGTACGGAACTTCAATTAATTATCGACGTATCATATGCAACATCGTAGAAAGCAGACACTGAAATGAATCTTTGGAAAACATTAATTAAAACGTTCTGCTATCCTGAAATTTGAATCTAATGGGATACATTTCTTTTCTGTTACGAAATATTTGTTCCTCAAGATTGTGTAATATCATCTATTTACGTGACATACGATTTTTTGCCATCTCTTAATAAACCTATTCACTCAAATTTTAAAAACTATAAGAATTCTAAAATTAAAAACAAATAACTTATATTAATACATGAAGGCCTAACAATGACATACATAATATGGTTCACGTGGATACTAGAATATATTTTAGACTCCAGATTTTCATTTATTGTAGTATTTGTAAATGGGAAATGTAGTGTGCTATTGAAGTTTACCTACATGGAGCGATAGGTTTTTTTTGTGGGGCTTTACGGCTCGTCGACATCGAGGTCATTAGAGCCCTAAAAATTTGTACAGGTAGGGAAAATGCAGTTGCGCACTAGGGAGAGCCAACATGACTCTCCCCGCGTGTGGGACTCGCCGTATGACTCAGCCATACCCACTAAAAACCCTCCTACATTACAACTCAAAACACAAATCCCAACATATCTTAAGAAAGAAAACATTAAAGAAGAAGAAGAAGAAAGAGGAAAATGATAGATACCCTAGCCCTAATAGCGTCGGTATCGAAAAGAACAAGAAGTAACCAAGGAAGGTCAGGAAAGGGAAAGGAGTCTAGCACAAGTAAGTGGGAGTAAGTGGAAAGGAAGGAGCCTAGCACAAGTAAGTGGAGCGATAGGAGGTAGGAGGTTATTGTTAGTTGATGTGCCGCTTAGCTAGGTTTACCAACAACTTAGTCTCTGTAGAGGGGTTAGTAGAAGTAGTTAGAATTAGAGTTATTGATACTAGGAGGAGGCGGACAGAAGAAGGAGGGTTCGCTTTTCAGTAGTCACAGCTATATGAACTAGGACATTAATATGAAACGTTACAATTTTTTCTGACCTCACCGGGAATTGAGCCCAGGATGACATGGTGATAAGCAAGAACTCTAGCACTTGAGCCACCAGAGGAGCATCTCAGATTTGAATCACATATGAAAATTTTGAGATTGTTTTTCTGCCTTTTCATCATTCATATGTTTAAATGTTTCAAAAATCATATTTTTTAATTAAAAGAAAAGTTTCGTTTGTTTGGAAGATCAATTTTTCTAGTAAAAGAAAATATGGACGGTGACGGTAATAGAAAATTAATGTCGCTTAATACCTTCTTCCACCCACGTCTCTCGGCGAAGGGGTTTCGTGAACACTTGTCTCCGTCTCCAACAAAGGAAAATCAATAAGCTTCGTCCAAGGGAGATTGCTCCTTGCGTGATGGAGAGACAAAGAGGGAAGAACGTCGTTCCTCGGACAGTGTCTCCACCCTTGGATGTCTCGAACCCCGCTTTAATTCACTTGTCTAAGATGTCAACACAGTCCAGCCTCCAGTGGATCAAGTTTCCTTGCGTTTCCCAAAACGAATCACCAACTTTATCCGAAGAAAAATCTCGGGTTTAGAAATTGCATTGGTGGGCATCTGTGCCCGAGATTTGTTATTTTATGCGTCTTACGTGGAGTGCCGCAAGGAACACTTTTCAACTAACTCATCTGAATTAACAACTGATTTTATATTCATTTTATATTCATGATTATGTTCATAGAGAAATATGAGTGATTACTTTCTCCCTTTAGCTAGTAGAGTTCGATTAGATACATTTCCGAACTACAGAATTTAACACAACATATGTCAAGATTAAATTAAAAATTCAAGACTAAAAAGAATCCTCACTTTACTGAAATTAAAGAATAAAAAAATTCAAGGAAATAATCTAACACTAGCAACAAATCCTTTTCACGTGGCAAAAGACAAAATCACAGGTTCAGAAATTGCATTTGAGACAGGCATAGATGATGCTATACTACACAGTTATACTAATATGTGGACAAGATACGTTCTTCGGCTAACTCATAACAATACCCTGTTGACAAAAGTAAACATGGATGATTTTAATCTTTTCTGTCTGTAGAACGCAATTAAAATCAGAGTTATCCTGGAGATAAGGAGAATGAGTACGATCAAATAAGTAGTTTAAATAATGAAAATTTTATGATTATTTTTTTGTTTCATAATTTATAGTAGTCAAAATAAAATTCATTGAGGAACTTGATGAGGAAATAAGTGGAAGTGTGAAATTGAAGTAACGTAAATAACATATGTGGTATATATTTCTTCTTTTCAAAAACCAGAGGAAATTGAAAAGAAAATTTTTGCGTCAAGGTAGCACGCTTAAACGTTTTGTGTTGACCAATACTTCTATTATAGTTATGAAAGGGAGGCGAGTAATGTAGTACAATCACATTACGACTCCATCAAAACAGTGGGACTGTCATTTTGAAATATTGCTACAATGATGGTAATTTTTATATTTGTTATTTCACTCCTTATACGAGCCCGAGACAATCAATTTTTTTATTTCTCCTCTTCCAAAAAAATATTTAATTCCCCAAGCATTTCTTTCTCCCACACAATCTATAAAACGTCCGACGTTTTCTTCCCGTCCGAAGATGTTTCGTCAAACCCGTAATCAACGGTGAAATAAAAGATCTTAGTCCTCTACTATCACCATGGAGACACTGCTCGCTCGTTCTTTCGTTTTGGATCACCAACCACCGCCCGTACCCATCTCATTCTTACCCCTGACCGTGACCGTCCTCTGGGGCCATAACTCTCGCACTATCTTTCGCATGCAGATTCCGTGGGAAAGCGAGAGGAAAATGTTACGGGAGCTCTCGTCTAGATGAGCAACATCGGCACGGTCCTAGGCTTCTGTTGGAAGACGGGAAATACTTTTACTCTGCGTTTTTACATTATACAAATAAGTAGATAGAGAAATTGAATGAAACTAAGATTCTGTGTGATAATATGAACGTTTACCTTTAGTTAGCGAGACTATTTTATTTACGTGGATAATATGGCAGATACCCATATTCACCCATCTGCTAGTTGTGTGCGAGTTTCATATTTACCATTAAACACAGAAAACAAGGTATGAGTAGTGTACCGTAATGAACAATAGAGTATGACGTAAATCATGTACAATTCCCTACAAATATTGGTAACACCAGCAGCGCGTCAGCTCTTTCAAATGGTAGAACACAAGTAAAGTAACATCCTTTTCAGATAAATGAGTCAATTACCTTCTTTTATTGATGAAATTTTTGAAATGCTGTTGTCCTGTAATGGATGATGGGAGAGATGATATAACAGGAAATCATGGACACATTCTTTAATAAAAGTTCTTTAATACTTTTTGTCTTGTTTACTCCGCCCGGTAGCGCAGAAAAGGAACTAAAAAGTATTTTGGGACATACGAGTATATGTAATAATTTAAGATAATAATATGATGATGATGTAAGGCAAAATACTTCGTTGTGAATGATAAATCAAATTTATTTGATTGTAATGAAAAGATAGTATGTACAACCAAACTAATCACGAAAAATAGAAAATTTTACGAATTCAGGAGGTGTATAGATCACATGTGGATAGTAGTTTTCTCATGCATCTAGTAGTCATAAAAAATGTATTATAATCAGGAATATAACGAGATTTGACATAAATACCAGTTCCTCAAAATGTCATGACGTCATTATTAGAATTCTGACCGTATGAGTGCTGCGATTTTGACTAAACGGTTCAGTCAATTTTATTCTTCGTATTGGAAGTAATATCTACTTCTTACCAATGCGCATGCTCCAGAATTTCTATTACTTTAACTTTTAAAAAATGCTTCATTTACAGATCAAAATAAATTATTGAAATTTCTCATAATCGGTTCCAATTTTTGTTTTTATCTTCTGTACATCAAGTGTAAATAATATGTGTGACATAGAGTACGGGGCTTTGTTATCGAAACTTTTATATAGACGCAGTACAAGTATTTACATCAGCTGTTCGGCCATATCAGAATAGTTTCCGAATACTGCAAAGCATTGATCAATATAAATGTACATAGAGAGAAGGCATCGCATCAGAAATTCGTCCGGACAGTCTCCGTCTCAAAAGTAAACTACATAATCAGTTGCATATCCAAAACCGTTTTGATTGCAATCGAATTTACTTTTGACATCCAAATAAAAGATCTCTTCAATATCACATTGTTCATTTTTGTTTAAATGTGTACTCCATGAATAAATAACCCCGTCAACGTGAGTTAAAAAGTTTTAGACGGAGTAGCCACTGGTCGAGAAGTACGTCATCAAGTAACCGAAACGGATCTCGACCAACTGTTAAGCGACCAAAATATTGAAGAGACCCACTTGTCTCACCTAACATTCGGTAGAACACACTTGTCGAGTCCCGAGTGTTACGTATACGTTTCAACAATAGACATCTCAACATACAAAGAAACAAAAGAGTTTGTTAACGAACATGCGAGGACCAGCTGCCGTACGACGCCACGACGCGAACACGAGATCCTCGAACCACAATGCAATGCGGCCCACGTCTGCCAACATTCCCCCTCTCACAGACGAGCTCTGGATACTCGAGGAGGTATTCTGTTACGACGTACACTGGATGGAAATTATATCGGGTAAGGGTTTCTATAGAAAATTATTGTTCGGGGCAGGGGGAGAATAATTGATACGTTATTGATTCCGTTGAGATACGATTCGAAAACATTTTAGGGTTATATTGCTTGTTGAATGAAGATATATTTGAATTCAATATACTCGTGAAATAACAAACATTGTTGATGCGAGTAATTTTATTCGAGCACAGGTTTAGATTTACATCAAACTTGAAGAAACATATGATAGTTAAATAATAAAAGAATAATAACAATATTTTGTTTTATTTCTTCGTAAAAAACGACACATTTTATTTTCACTTCCCGTATTTAATTTTCGATCTCAAAGATTCTGTTTCTCAAAGTTAAATGGACAAAAAATATGCTTGGTCAAAAATATACGCGGATTTGGGCACGGAAATAAAATTTTAAATACAAACAAGATATACTTCTTTAATATTTTATAATAAAAATATATTGACAATACGCCACTTATATTACCGGTTTGAGTGAAGTCCTAATTGAAATCATATACATTGAAAGTCCTGTATAACGTACACTCGTGCGATCTCATAATTTGTCCGCTATTCAGAAGTGACCGCTTTCCGTAAGTAGCAGCGTAGAATACAATGACGGAGTAAAAAAAAAGTGTTCAAATGAGAGAAATATCAACTATTGAGAATTAAGATACAATACATAACGGAAACTAGGAAACAGGTGTTGTTTCATCTCATCAATAATAAACCTGTCATACAATAGTACAACGCTTTGAAGCGAGACCCTGTTAACACGGTTGGTTCGAGTTACGTAAACGTACCCGGGTTGCCTGTCTGTCCGTCTTGTAATAACGCGAGTCCCTGGTTTTTCAGCTGGCAGCCAGACATCCGTCAATAGTTCACAAACACACAAACAAACGCACGAGTGGCAGTTGTTTGCAAAGATAGCGTGTACACTTTGTGTCACCACTAAAGGCCACCAGAGACGCTGCTGTCACTCAAATGAAGTGGGAGATGCGAACATTCATTTCAATAATTACGGAATTGAATGGTAGTGTTTCTAATTAAGTGATTGTCAACTTATATGATCAAAATGAATCATTTCGTAACTTCGTGTTCTTATACTATTTAACTATGTAAATCGTGAATATAATATTCTTTATTTATTCGAGCTGAATTTGTGTGTTGCATTTCTTTCGTTGTATTCTGCCGATATTCGCAGAATATAAATTGATTGATGGTATCGAATGATCTTTCATTATAACCTATTTCTCAATGAATCTGGTTTTGTACTTCTTTGGTACTAATACCGCATTTTCATGACGTCAGTTAGCAAGCCAACAGTTGGCTTTCAATAAATGGAAGACAAGTGGTTGGCTTCTCCAATTGACCTTGATCTGTCCACGTGATGCAGTGCATTGGCGCGGTCAGTCCAGCCGTCGTAGCTGCCACGACGCAAGTTCTCAAGTAATGCTGCTTGAAGTGGTGGCGGGGGGGAAGTATTGGACGTCAATAATTGGCTTGAGTATCCTCCGCAGGACAGCCCATTGGCATGCCAATTGTGAAGGTCATTAGCTGCTCAAATGTAGCCAGTGGTGTTCACATGACCACAATTATTGTCTCCCAGTCATTGGAGGCCAACTATTGGCTTGCTTATTATCATCATGAAAAAGCGGCGTTAACGTTGGCAGTCCCGATTCGTATTTATGCCTCAAACTTATTTTCTTTAACCGAGGTATAAATGCATAAAGAATATTATCTGTAGTCAATTGTATGGATCATCATTTTACCAAAATGCTGAGCGAATAACGTACTTCAAGTACGAATGGACGAAGATCCGTCACGCAGTTACACAGAACTAAATTTAAGTCACGAACACTGCATTTACATTTAGTCTTTCGTATTAATATATTAAGCAATATTTCATTTCTTTCTTTTATATAAATGCTTCAATAAAAAAAATACAAGAAACCTGCCTTCTCTAAATTACTGATCAATTCTCCCAAATCAAACCAAAATCTAAGACTCGCAAAAAGTATATGTTCCTCACCAAATTTCTCATTATTTTGTTTCATATCTTATTTACGATATTCCGGGGTTGATTTTTTTCGGAATTCTGGGGAAGTTTAATTACTTTTTGTTTCTCAGGTTTGTCACCAGTCATTAAAACGACATGAATATAATAGAGATCTTTTATTTTATTTTTAAGAACAGGTTCTGATACTTTGAAATCATACAAAATATAACAGGTTAAATGTGTGTAAATAGTTTTTATTAAACAGTTCTTGTAAGACCCGTATTACTTTAAGTACATTATTCCTCTTGATAATTTTTTGAAATACCATTGTGATAGTAGAGAGAAGTAAAAGTCATAGTAACTGATTTTCTATGAAATACAAAACAAATATATAATATATACTATCATAAATAAGATATTTAAATCATCGCGCCCTAAGAAAAATGAAACTAAATATTATCAACCCCGAAGCACGCAGTTACTCCCGGAAAGTCGCTTGCCTCTGAAAACAACCCCCAACCCCAGTCACCTCTAACAGAACGAACAATTAAGCTTATTGTGCCCCTCACACAACACCGGAACCGTACCACTCATTTGCTCATATACATGCGACTATTCCAACACAAAGATCCCACCCTCCTCAGTGGTTCGCGCGCGCGCTCGCGCGCACACACACACGCACACACACAAATTTTCCCAAAAAATCAAACATAATTTCCGGGGAAATATTAACCCCTCCTCCTTCCCCCCCCCCATCACGCCCGCTCACTCAACCTGTATCAGCCAGCCCGATCCTAGCCTTCCGCGCGCGCACGGGACTAAACAAACGACTATCGAGTCGCGCACGCATACACACGGGTGGATGTATGTGTGTGTGTGTGATATGTTAGAGAACATCAACGTAGACCGACTCGGGTCGCTCACAAAACACGAACGCTCGCTTACTCCCGCGCGCCGTGTGTAGGTGCGGGGCGCGTTTCATTAGAGTAATTACCCGGGCGGCCGACAGAGGGCAGGCGCATCGCTTTGACGTGACACGAACTCCCTCCCGATAGGTCCCACAAAGTGCAGCGGTACCTATATATGCTTATTCTCTCTCTCACACACACACTCAAACACACTACTCCCCTTGTGTGTGGGGGGGGGCGACAGGGACGAAATCAAAAGTGGAAAAAGAGGTGGGAGCGGTATTTGAAAATAAGGGGCGGGGGTGGGGCGGTGAGTTTGGTGGGGGGGAATAGGACATCGGAAAAGTGCATAACGTTCCGAAAAGGAGAACGAGGGGGTGAGATAGAGGTTAGGGGGATGACTCCGGATGGGGTGGTGTGTTATAGAGAAATACCACGCGCAAAATACCTGAGAAATCGATATGGCTTTTTGATATGTCCGCTCGCTCGCGCGCGCTCGGCGAAACGGTTTATGTTGTGTTGATGTAGCCGCGTGCGATATTACTCTACGTGTAAAACGAGATGATAGACAGGAGCTAGGGGGATGTTGGGTGTGGGGGTTATTTGTTGGGAGGGGTTGTACATTCGGAAAAAATGTTCGCTCAACTCTGGAGGTATGGGGGTTGTTGGGGAATGACGTAAACGGGGACTAGAGAACAAAAGCTAAATGTTAGAAATTCGCCCAATGTCATAGTGTATATAATCTCCAAAGAAGAATATATTTGTGTATATAACAATATGTCGCAGGTAAAAGATACTTTTTGTGTATATTTCGTCAAATGAACCGCAATTGAATCAATTTAACTTGTGGGTGATTGCGCGATAATTTACGAGAACAATAAAATGCATTTGAAATATTTGATACTGATAGAACAAAATTCTATTTTATAATCATCATCATTTATTGCAATAACGGAACTTTTAGACCTACAGCAGAAGACAAAAGAAAATAACATTATATAAGAAAAGTACAAAAATTATAAAACGTAATTATAATTCCCTCTCAATGTAAAAGAGGTGTTTTAATAACTGATGATTATAGGTATGTGCTTCTAAATTGTTGTATTCTCCCTAGACCATTGTTTATTTATTAATTTAAAAAAATTGTTTATGTAATGTCGCTTTTTAACATCTTAGGTCATCAGCGACCACAAGAATCATTACTGTTACATGGCTAAGTTAATGGTTACATTGAATGAGAAAAGAGACCACTGACAACAATTTTTTTGTCTTTAATTTCTGAGTTGTCTTAATTTTTGTCATATATTTTTTAAACATATAATTCGTTATTCTCGTGCGTTTGATTTGATCGGAAAAGAATTCCACAGAATTTCGTATTTAAAATAAGGATACTCTTACTTGAACGTGTGACTTTTAGGAATTTAATACTCGAAGGATGATGCGTAATATTCATTGACGAAGCTATTACTATGAACATTTGAAACACCAAATAAATACTTTTGAGATTTTTGGGAAATTAATCTATAGAATCTAACTGCTTTCAATTTAGCAAAAAAATAAAAAATGCTCGGTAACAATGGGAAAATGACAATTGAAATGAAGGAAACTTGTGGCACGGGAATATTAGTAGGGAGGTTCGACTAAGGTAGGGAAAAGGGTGGAGAATGTAGCTTCCATATATCGGTTACTCGGATAAAATTGTGAAAACATCTCCAAGCGTCATTCATTCTGGACACATCCAGGTATACAAAAGGGTGAGTTGTGAATGGGGGTGGGATTTTGTGAGGGATGGGATCTACGGGTATAACGCGCTTGTAAGGTTGCCGCGGTATGCAACGAAGCCTACCACATGAAATTTTAATTAGTCAGCGAACCGAAGGGACAAAGGTTTGAACCCTGAGGGACACCAACATCGACACAGGAGGAAAGAGGTGCGCCGGGAGCAAAGCAGGGCTAGGCGAAAAGAGGTTAGAGGTGGGAGAGTGAATTGAGAGTCTGGGGTGAAGTATGCATGGGAGATTATACTAGACCAGGTTGCGTTGTGGATACGCGGGTAAATGAAACAGCTTTTCAATTATCCGGAACGTATCATCGCACTTTGTAATCAGGTAATGGTTTCGCCGAAATTTTCCTTTCCGGTGATTCAAACACTGTGAATATTCGTTATTGATGATTCACAGTTAATACCAAGCACGAAATATTTTAATAATTTTTCCTCGAACATTAGTCATTTTTATGAGAAAAAGATGTTATTTTTTAATCTCTAAAGAGATTAAGGATAAATTTTTACTCTTGGTTTCACCGTTCCAAAGTTGTGAATTTCCTTCATGACATAAAGCGAAATTTCCTCCATTAAAAGCCGAGAACTACACTTAATATCTTCACTAATACTTAAATGCGTAATGCGAAAGCGTGTCTGTCTGTTTGCTACCTGATCACGACTATACCACAGAACAGATCGTCATGAAATTTGCCAAGGAGATAACTAGATGTTCAGAATGAACATAAGCCAACTTTCATTTTAAAATGTAAGATAAAAACAGAAATTGTTTTTGATAAGAGTGGAAAAAATCGGGGGAAAGTGAGTTAGATTTGCTTACGCTGCCTAAACGGTTAGAGATAGGTGCATTCCTTTTACTCAAAGAGTTCTACACAAAAAATCCGCGACAACATGACCGTCTACGAATTTAACCTTAATTATAAATAAAATTAATAGTGTTACGTCGAATGAAAATGGTAGACGGGACCGGGATTCGAACCCGGGACCTTGAGCTCTACGCGCTCATGCGCTTACCGACTGCGCCATCCCGTTCGCCTCTTTGGGTTTCACAAGTTGAATGAGAATGATAGACGGACCCGAGAGGCGAACGGGATGGCGCAGTCGGTAAGCGCATGAGCGCGTAGAGCTCAAGGTCCCGGGTTCGAATCCCGGTCCCGTCTACCATTTTCATTCGACGTAACACTATTAATCTGTTACCTGGCGGTGAGGTTCACCGCAATCTAAGAGATTTCTATATAAATAAAATGTTATAAAATATTTTAGTTTCAGTAAGAAATTTAAGAAGGAAAAAATCAATCATCATTAAATTTAATAGTTTATTTGTTATGTGCATTTAACAAATATAGAAAAGTTTTTAAATCGTCAAACTTCGAGGAATAATTTAGATTTGCAAGAAATTTAATGAAATGGTGGAGTCGCGTCATGCCTCGTTAGCGAATATTCCACAGGTGCGGCTTTCGCGGGTTGGTGTTTACAGTCAAGTTTTGTGTTAAATTTTGTATTATTATGAATTTGTAAAATAAGGATGTTGTACATACGGTTTTTCTAAATTAGTAAGCAAAAGAAGAATAGTCTAAGAAAAATCCCGGGCAACGCCAGTTAATCAGCTAATTTTGTAAATAAATATGTATTAAATAATTAGAATTGTTGAATCATGTTGGTGTGAAAGTAAATGACAAAGATTCAGCTTGACCTCAAAGAATCTCCAGACCTCTCCGTGAGATGCTGTGACAATCTTGAATCCACAAGGGTTGGAGTCAGACATGCGACGAAGGGCAGCGATATTGAAAAGTATCACCCTTCTACTTCACCCTCTGAATCGCAGGTCACGACCCTCGCCTCGGTCCGAGTTATCTCAAGTTATTTTGTTCTCCGCGTCTTGTATTTCTTTCAGACAGACGATATTTTTTCTTCCGTTTTAGTGACTTCTTTGTTTCATATTATTGCTACAGTCTTTTACTTTGTACTCTGAAAACTCAAATAATAATATATATTCCAATATTTTTCTTTGTTTTTATCCAAATACAAAACGTTGATTTTATTTGCGCGAACAATGTTTTTAATTTTTTAAATTTATTGTCGAGACTTTAATCGACACAAAAATGGTTTCGTTTTTACATTTTCTTCACATGCAATGCAAAAAACATCGATGCTACAATCGGCATAAAAACAATTCTTAGACAATGTTTTAAATTCCATGTATGATTGCCGAAAAAAACATTCTACCACTCTCTAATTAAATGTACGCTGGTTTCGCACTGGGACTGGATTATAAGTCAAAAAGAAGAAAAAAACAGGCGAGCATCACAACGCCTAAGGCAATCAGTTTCCCCTGTCGTTGATTCTTCCCTCGAACTGAGAAAAGCAGAATAATATTTTAACTCGTCAGCGAAGGGATACTCTTATCCAGAGCTGGGTTGACCTCCTGTGACCCCTCGCCCGCGGGGCAATCGAAGAGACGAGTGTTTGTTTTCTCGCTGGTTCAATCAGGAGCGAAAGTGGGAGGTTCGGAAATTCTGTAGCTTCGGATGGCATGTTGTTTTTCCGTGATGTTGGGGGAAAAAAACAAAACTGCGTTGGCAACGCCTCCGAAATGAAACCTTCCATTGTTGAATCAATTGTCTCCATAGTATTGCAGTTGAGCAATAATATGGAAATAGTTATTTCACCGTAGCAATTAATACACGAAATTAATTACTCTCCCAGTGATATAAATTGTCAGATTTACAGGTATATTTGCTCCTTTATTCGATATTAAGCAACATGAACACTCGAATAAAGTAATTAAGATTCATTGTTGTATCGTTTGTCAACGAAGATCTCTCCAGTTAACTTTTATTTCCACTTATTTATTTATTGTTGCAGTCATAACCATGCTTTTCTTACGAAATTGTTTATAACGTGTTTCGAAATTATTTGATATACCTACGAAAATTATTTTAATATACTGACATTAGAGTCCCATTCTCGATTGAGTGATGAAGAAAAATCGAATTAATGCATAGTTTGTAAAATAATTTTAGCATCAAGAATAGGAGGCAGTATGTACAACGGATTGCATGTTAAGCGGTACGCCTACATGTTACGCGGGTAGCCTACATGGGTTAAAAATGCCGCAGGATTGCAAACAAAAACAATAATGTTGAAAATACAAATATTGGACAACACAGGTAGCAATAAGTACATGACCAAACTTCATTTAACTGTAAAGCATTAGGGAGGATTTTTTGTGGCAGACCAACACATTTTCTGTTTTATGGTTCTGATAGCAACAATCACAATATAAAACAGTTAGAATATCTATAGTATGTGTGTTTATTACGTCGTGAAGTTCATTTCAAAATGTCGACTTATTCAAATCGATCGTTTCAAACAAATATCCCAGAAGCACCCTTACCACAACAGTGCCCAACCCTCAATTCTCTCCCGACACTCTGCGGTCTCCCGTCCACAATCGAAGAGACGACTGACCCCAAAAGGGCCGGACTTCCCTAGACCTCAAGCCTCTTAAGGCGCGCGCTGCGGTCAGCCCAAATGCAACCCTTCGAGGGCAAGAAACTCACAGCGAAGTATCGACTTCTGTACTTCGGTTTGCTACCAGGTCGCTTCGGTGTCTCTTTACATTCCCATAAGGGATCATTCGCTTAAGACTGTTAATCGAGTTATCTCTCCGAGTTTATCGATATTGTTACGTCTAGGGACACTTGAATTTATTTGTGCCATATAATTGTATGTGCTTGAACATAATTGGGTGTTTTATTCTGGCCACGCGTGAGTGTTTAACTCAGTTTAAAAAAAAGGAAGAAATTATGTTTCTTATATTTACGAATTAACTAACAGTCAACGTAAACTGTATTTTGTAGACTAGAAACGATGGATTTAAGTTTAAAGAAATCAAAAAATGCTGCCAACGTAACGTGAGGTACACATACCCTTACGGTCGCTGGCGAAGTAAAAGCGTTGGCTACACTGTGTACAAACCCCGTACTAATATCAAACCACTTAGATTGGCAATAAATAAATTAATAATTAATGTCACAAGAGCAGTTACAAACTGTCTATGACTACGTTAAGGATAATAGACGTAGAAGCACAATACGTTTTCTTTCCTTGTGTTGCATTTCCTCTCAGTAAAGTTACTTGACTTTTGAGTTCCAACGTGACTCAAGAAATCACCTATAATCAAATATCAAAGATTTTTTTTTTTAATTTTTAAAAACTGCTTTCTTTCTTCATAAGACCACAAACATCCAAATCCGGAACAAACCACCTTTCCTCCCAAATCACGCCTTTGTCCGAACGAAAAAATGAACCCTATTCACTCGTACAGCTCAACATCAACCGAGATCCCGAACCTCGTCGAGACAAGCAGCCAAACACGACGTGCATCAATTGTTTTCCGAGCGGACTCTCCCACCCCTCGCACCGCGCGCCGTTGTTCCCAGAAAACTCTAGAAACCCCGGGATGAAGTGACAATCGTTCTGTTTATGCCGAGTTCATTTGTGTCATTGTCTGCGTCGTTCTTTTGTGGGTTGGGGACAGTCGACGTGTGGGCATTGTTGGATGACCTCGGCTCGGTCAACAATACGTGGTGACGAACTGGCGTGCATAGTGCCAGAGATGGACCCAGAAAACGATCGTTTAAAACCATGATGGGGTTTTCCGGTTTAATTGTGTGTTGTATAATAAGTGTTTCAACTGTGTTTCGCTGTTTTTTCAAAGAGGAAATTTTAAACGTATACAGAATATTACTAATATTACAAAAATGATTTTATACGTATAATTAGTATTACAGGAAACAAAAAAAAAGGAAAACAAAGGTTTAAGAATATTTTCAACAATATTAACTGAATTCCATGTTTTTGTTGACCCCATTCATCAAATACGATAAAGGTTGTTGACTATTTGAGTCAAGAAAAGTAAACATTATTCATACTACCAACTTTTCGGACATTCATTCGTCCTTCTTCAGGGCTAACACAACAGATTTACAATGATAACACAGTTAATTAACAGTTGGTAGTTTTTAATTTTTTATACCTAATTACTCAACAACCTTCATTGTATAAAAAGTAATAATTTTCCATCGTTTGGTAATATAATATCGGAGTTAATATTTACTACCGGAAAAGTCTGTAAGAGCGCCCGTATATCAATTGATGAATTTTATACCGAAAATACTTACCACTTTTATAATATAAATGAAAATGTGGAAACATTTTTTTTACTATTTTATCTCATTTTCTACATAGTACACGATGATATGTTACAAAACATATGCCGCATTATTTCAATACTACCCCTAAAAAACGTCACCTAAATTTCTTCGCACAAAATGCAGAAGCAATACTAAAAATACAAAACCATGACCTCACGCAATGTAAAACACAGATGCTCCACACCCCAACCCCTAGAAAAATCATCATTCAACCCTCCAATTTCATCGTTTCCGCACATCGTAAGAGCCAGATGCTGTCCAACCCCTAAACTGCCCACGCTCCCGTCCTCTCTCCTTCCCTTAATTTTTCACTTTCCACGTCCGAAGGGTAAGTTTCGTCACGCCCGCATAGATGCCCCTGGAAAAAACAATTTTTCGTGAATTTCCGCGCTCCGGATATCAACCCCCTATAGACCGCAATGTGATGTCCTGAGGGGATGGAACTGGTAGGGGTGTGGTTCACGCCTTCTCTATGAGCTTTTCTCGAAGAAGGAAAATTTGAATGTTCGCCGTTAATAGGAAATTTGCAGATAATAGGAAAAAATACTATTTACTAGAGTATCTGAAAGAAACAAGTGTTTCGCATATTTTATCTTAAAATAAGAAGAAATTTTTTTTTTAAACTTTACGAGAAAATGATTATTACGTTTTATTTCTTTAATTTTCACCCAACACATTTTTTATTTTTGATGGTAAGAATATTTCTGCAACGAAATTCTACAAGTGATAACATTTTTTTATCAGACTAGACATTTATGAAATACGATAACAAACTATACTCTATATTTATTTGTTTTTTAAGGAAAAATTAAATATTATTATGAATTAAGCCCCCCTATATAATATTCGATTTTCCATGGCGGATTTTGTAAAAGTCGCTACAGTATTCACACCGCTAGTTTCAGATGTCGTATTCAAAGGTTTGAAACAATTCTTCCCTTCCTCTGAATTTGGATCTCACATCCAATCTTAGGGTTCTCACACTCACTTAGTGTAGAAAGACGTTTTTAGACGAAAGATTTATTTATTGCTATTGGGATTTTAAGGCTCATCAACATCTAGTTCATTGGAGCCCTCACATATCTAAATTCTAAGACGATAGGAAAGACAGAAGAACATCAAATAAAAGCTAAATCCTGAACACATTATTTTTTTACTAAAGGAAAAAGGAAAGAAGAAAAGAAAATGAGGGAAAGATGAAAATTTAAACTCTCCCGATAACTTGTCGGAGGAGTCTCGATCCATTTATGAAATTCCGTAATTTACTTACATGACCCGTTTCATGATTCCGATATTCCTCCGTATTCTGGTGTATGTTCTACAATCAGTTAGTAGGTGACTCACTGTCGAAGAAGATCTACACTCCTTACGTTGATCACCAAGTATCAAGATCACCAAGTGAGAGGACTGTCCAATGTGCAGGGTTGACCCACTCGATGAAGTCGCACTCATTCGATCGACCAACACCGCTAACACACTATTCAATATAAGCACGACCATACACCATTGTCAATATTCCACAGCCACAGAAGGGGGTTGGTCAAATTTTCACCCCCTCATCTCTCCCTCACCCGCTCCAGGAAAGCACTTTAACGCATCCAATATTGGCGACCAATATCGCCTGAATCGTTATTGTGGTCTTATATTATAAACCATATATAACCCCCGATAAGATTTCCACCGAAGAGGGATGTGTTCGAACATGAAAAAAAAAAATCGAAGGAAGGGGGTTGTTGAGTAAGGGTAGTGGTTTTGGACAAGGAAGTCCACTCATCGCGGACTTAATAAAAAAAATCCCTCATCCCCTAAATTGAGGAAGGAGAAAGTTTTCTCAAGGGATGTTCCACGTAAGATGGGATGAGGTGGTTAGGTGAGAGAGAGAGAGGGGAGAGAGATGGAAGGAGGAGGCGATTTGACTCGCCCTTGGACACCAGCTTACTCACCCCGATTCAAACTAACCCCCTCCCTTCAAGTAGCAGGGGTTGCAAAACAAGGTAAAGAGGTAAAATTCTCACCTGTAGATTAATTAACATGTAGTGGTTAATATTTTATAATCTTGATTAACATTAAATAAATGTAAGTTTGTTTCCAAATATATGACGATAAGCAAGCAATTATTATAAGATGAAACAAATATGATACTCAAATATCAAATGGAATTTGTTTATATTTCCAAAAAACTCACTTCAAAATTATGTATACATTTTTGATAATACTACTACACGTACCGAATTATTTTTATTGTTATCTTAGAAGTGTACTGAAATGCCTTCCTTGCTTCCGGAGAGTGAATCCTCAGCGTGGACATACGTTGTTTGTACTGTATTTTCGACAATAAATGTATTTATTATTTTTATTTATTTATGTATATGATTATTTTAATATAATTACAACAGAGTTGTTTCAATAGTTTTTGTCACACCACATTAATTCCAGTGTTACATAACTCATTTGTAGAGTGAAAAAGTATTATATACATTTCATAATTATATTCAGCAGTTTCTTTAAGTACAAGCATCGATACGGTGACAATTGACAATGAAGTTTCGCTTAAGATATTCGAATCTAATTCATATTTTTTTTCTCCTAGATCGCACTGCAAGCAACTTTGAGAGCCATACTTTAACCTAACTCTGTAAATTTGATGTCATGACTTTCCTGGTAATACAATTGGTATGCAAATGCACAGTTATAAGAGACGTTATTTTTTGACGTTACGTGCTTATTATGTGTGCATAACATGCACATGTATTCAAAAGTTTATTTAATAAAGTAATTTGATACGAATATTTTTCGTTCATTAACTGTGTGGTATTATTATTATACTAGGTTAATAAGTGATTTAATGTTAATAATAATAATAATAATAATACAAAATTTAAAGAGCGAAATTCTACATAACATTGAACTCGTCACCAAAAATCATAACATCCAAATCTCAAGACGTAGTTTCTTAGCCATACGTGACTCTATACACACCCCTGATCCTGCACAACCATCATCCCCGGAGCATGCAAATCTACCCCTGCAACTCTCGCTCTCCGACCGTCCAGCCACGCGCACATCCAGCGTCCATTGTCCTGCGCGCGCCCTTCCTGAAACACCCCCCCCCTGTACCCCACCCCCCGTCGCGGTGAGCATCGAGGAGAAAGGAGGAGAAGTAGAAAAAAAAGAGGAGGAACGGCATCGGTCATCTCGCTGTCGCGACAGCAGAGCCATCTGATGGCAATTATCCGAGATTACCGGAGCGTATCGGGTGAGAGTTGTGGATGGGAGGGGGGGAGGGTACGACGGAGGAGCGTGAGTCGGGGTTGGGGTTGGGATCGGACAATAGAGGGGCGCACGAAAAATTATAAATATTGTTTGAAATTCTACTATAAACGTTCACTAAATAGTCAAGGTAAATCAAGGTGGTAGCGTTCTTGCTCATCGCCAAGTCATCCCGGGTTCATCCCGGAGGTTCAGGAAAAAAAGTTGTGGCATTTCACATTAATATCCCTGTTCATATAGCTGTGACAATTGGAAAGCGAAACGAGCTACTTTTATCCATCTTAGTATCACTAACTCTTACAATTTCTAACTGTTCTAACACCTACACTACAGTTGTTTGGAAACACAGCTAACCGACCCCTATTAACAACAACCCTACAAACCACCTCCTACCTCTATTACCCCATGTAGATAAGCTTCAATAGCACGATTCATTTCCCATTTTCAAATACTACAATAAGATAAATAAATCAAGTGATTAAGACCAAAACCATGGGTCGAAAAAGCACAAAATAAATCTAAAATATAAATTATATAAATATAAAAATAATATGACAATATTTTAAAGATAATTAAAATTCGGAACACTCAATTCTACATCAGTGAATTGCCCTAGTCTCGAATAACTTTTTAGGACTACTTCCTAGAAGAAGAAAAAACTTATTTTCCTCCGCCACCACGATCCCAAACACGCATGCGCACTTAAGCCTCCATCTCGAGCGACACAGAGAAGCCGGAGGCGCTAATGCGTTCGGCCCCACGGTGTCACGTGACTCGTGAGATACACCCTTGCATCTCATTCAGCCCACGACTCGATCCTTGAGCACGTGCGTCGGCTACTGTGAGCAGCGAGCACCCCGCAGCGGGGAAGTCCCGAAGACCGCAGGCGCCGGCTACTGCCCCACGAAGAAGGGACCCATGCGGGACGCCTTCGGTTTCTTCGTATCGACTACAGCGCTATCGGTATGGTGGTAGAGAACTGGCGAACTAGTCTGTTACAACGATTCAAGATATTATCAGCTTCCTGGTGACTGGTTTTGGATGTCCCGACTCTTTTTAATGAAAACTATTTATTATCCATCAACTCGTCCAATAAAACTTCAATCTTGGGGGGCTAAAATTTAAACAAAAAGATTCATGGGCTCTTTTGGTTAAAATCTCTGAAAAAATTGTTTTTTTAATGAATTTTTAACAATTTCTAAGAGAATATTGCACGTAACATAAATTTAATACAGAAAACAGAGAGAAATTTGCCATGTCTTTCCAGAAAATTGAGCAATTTATTTGGAAAACTGGAACGGTAGTCAAACTAGAGTCTATTCTTCAAAACATTGTTTGAATTTCAACAGTATAATTGATTAGCAATAATTTATGAATTATTTTATACTATTTTTAATATTAACAGAATAAATAACATTATTGAAAGTTTTATAAATGGTTTAGTGCTTAACTAGCTTCTGAGACACTTATACTGCCTAAAATCAAGTTGAATTCGGAATGTAACAAACTCCTAGTATTACAGATAGGCTTTCGCAAGCATTTGTAAAGTTTGATTCCGCAAGCAACAAGTGTTACAAGTATTGAAACAAAACATTTCTTTCAAATAAAGATGAGATACCGCCAAGATCACGTTTCCAAGGTAATTCAAGGAAAATACAGTTTATTTCGTACAAAACTAATTTATTATTTAAAATAATGTATTTTTACGTAGCTAAATTACTTTGGTAATTACAATCAATTTTCTTTCTATTTGAATTCTATTCTTGTGACTACACCGGTCACTTCATATCTACGTCTTCTTGACGTTAAATTCTTTCCCTTCTGCTTCCATTAATCTTAATACCCGTTAGAAGAATTATGACTTATTTACGAGTGTAAAAGCATCAAATCATGACAAGTGTCATCCCTTATTTTCCTGATAATTAAATCCATTCAACAATATTTCTTCCATTCACTCAAATTTTACGACGCACTTTAGGACGTAATATGCACTCGATGCAAACTACCCCCTTCCGACCACTCGCTCTGAACAACCCTTGAGAAGATGAAGCGTCAATGGACCAAGGGAGGATGGCTCTTCGGTCCACTCTCTTTTTCAACCCCACTGACCAAATCCTTCATCGCGTCCGAAGGGGTGGCTACCCCCTTGAGTCGCGTGTTCGGATTTAAACTTTGATGAAGCCTAGACGGTCCAGAGGACACGAAGGTAGGGGTTGAGGTGAAGGAAAATGAGAAGAAGAAGAAGAAGAATGGTAGGGTTTCCGTCGTAAAGGTGTGTGCGTTGGGGGTGAAGGTTAGGACGATGATAAAGTTAATGAATATGACGGTGTTGACGATAAATTTTAAAAAAAATGAGAACCTATTACAAGTGAGAATGTGCTGCTCAGTTACTTAGTAAGTGGGAAGTGAATTATTAAATTATTTCGCACTTAAAATGTACTTAAAGCAGTATTAATTTTTTTCTATCAAAATTATTGTGGCTGTAGGTAACAAACAAAACTTAATAAAAATGAAAATAAATATTAAAATACATTGCGCGAAAAAAGGATTTTGGCTATCAATCCTCAATAGCAATCAATCGTGTTTTACACTTACCCATCCTGATAGCACTTATAATCACCTTTAATACTCCCTCCCGCAAAGCCAAATCCCAAGTACGTTACTGATTCTAACCCCCAGCGAACTAAAACTTAACCTAACAACAATACTTTCTGACCAATTTATTTATGTTGATCAAAAGTTTTATTTGAATTTTTTTAAAAAATTGTTTGAAGTACAGTCTGAGAAAACGCTAAGAATGTGTGATCAAATTTGGAGGGACGATAAGATTTTTCTAAACCTTTGAGTACGACGTCCCACCTTCACATTGTCAGAAGAGTTTTGGATGTCAGATCCCAATTAAGGGGAATCAAAGGATTTCCCGAAACCTCCGGATGTGACATCTCAACTTCTTGATGCGATAATCCTACCTCGCAGTATCCGAACTATAGGTTGGGATATCATATCCAAAGATTTAGATAAATCCTTTTCGTCCTCTGACCTTGGAAATCGCATCCAAATCGGACCTCCCGATGTACTTTCTAATTTTCTTCAATTGTTTAATTTAAACCCCTCCGATAGCTAAGGAGTTAGCGTGTTCGCTCACCGCAAGTCACTCCCGGATTCAATTCCCGATGGATTCAGTACTTCTCCTGGTACCTCTAACTCCATTACTAACAACTTCTACTAACGACTCCACGTGGGCCAAGAAGTTGTTGGTGCACTCAACTAACCGCTCTACCTGCCAACAATAGTCCGTACCACCCAACTCCTACATCCTATTGCCCCATGTAGATAAGCTTAAATAGCAAGCTACATTTCCCGTTTACAAATACTACAATACAAAACTTGCTTAATTTACTCTCACATTAGTAATGTAGTTTGATCGTACAATACAAGGCGAGGAATTTTACTCGCACAGTAGAAACGGGTAACGGAAGCTGGAAATTGAGTCGATGGAGGGTTGCGTTTAGGGGAGGGGGTGAGGAGGAGGCTGCCAGTGGCTTTGACAGTGACGGCACTGTGAGACCCCGTGAGGGTTGGAGTGGGGGGGGGAGGTAATGACGCACTGGTCGCAGAGGGATTCATCACACACTGGGTCAGTCTGCTACGAATAAAATCAGCTACGTTGCCAGATCTCAACTTGTGTTAAGACGTTGTAACATTGAATTACTCGTTTTCACGATTCTCTCAACAAATTATGTAGTATCTCTAATTAAGTTTGATATAATTAGTCCAATAATATAGTGTGTGTTTCGGATACCTAGTTTTTCGGTTGGCTCTTGTTAACGTCTTCCAAAACTGACAATAAGTAAACAATTTATCCAAAAATTTATAGTCCCTCTTCGAATAATATCACCAATTCTAGTACAAAACTTGGTTACATTTCAAACAAATAATATTATTCAATATTTTCAATTAATTTTTTATTTTCTTATTATGAGATCGTCCCGCAGTTTAAGTCCGATAAAAATCAGAGCTGAGGAAATAAGAGCATACGAATATAAATCATGATCATCGTGTTAAGATGTAGAAGATGTACAAAAAAAGGCAAAAATAATTAACATAGTTTAATATTTCGCAGCGTCACCCAGGTAGTCAAGATAATACTGCAGCATCACACGGATAGCCATTGACTATGACTCCACAAAAAAAATTGTAAATTTTATTTTATTAAACAAGGCTTTAATTAAATTAATAATGCGAGATTTACGACATTTTATGGACGAACAGTATATATTTTGTGACGAAAACTCACGACATAGAATTATGCTATATAGCTAATCGAGGACCTTTAAATAATCTCGTGGCAACGACGTACATCACCATCACTTTCCTTCCTCCCTTATGCAAATCCAGTCAGCTGACCCGAGGTCACTCGTCCATGCCGGCTCTCCCTCCCGCAGGGGTGCATCTAGAGAATGAACCCTTCTTTTATTCCGTGAGCGTTTGTTTTTGTTGGAGGCTGTTCTCGGGAGCTGAACGCGACAGGTCCAGCTGCGATTGTTCCGGGCTTCCGAAATGGACGATTTGCTACTTGTTCAATGCACTTCGGATAAATAAAGTGGGTCTGAATAGTGGGTAACTAAGTCTCCGTAGGTGAATACTACCCCCCCCCCCCGTAACGCGTGGCAGGAACATAAGCGGATATTCATTCGTTCAAAAACTGTTATCCTAAAAATTCAAATTACTACGAGGCAAGTAAAACATAAGACAACCCAAAAATTTTTTTCGTTATTGTTCTAATCTCTTTAAAAAAGTACCTTGAATGCTTATAAAACATGGAAGTGACATCCAAATTCAGAGGAAGGAGAGGATTTTTCCAAAATTTTTGAAATGACATCCTAATCTTACAATTTGGATACTACAGGGTTGGAATGTTACATTCAAATGTTTGGAGAAATCCTTTCTATCCTGAGAATTCGATGTGAGTTTCAAATTCAGTTGTTGATTTTTCATTTCACCCTCTTACTCTCTTCATGATTCCCCAATTTTATGGATTTAAAAGAACGTTACTCTTATACAAGAAATTTGTTCCCGTAACACGTTCATAACCAAAATGTTTGTATTAAAAAAATATTTCAAAGCAAAACAACATTCATTACCTTGTGATAATAATTACTTTATTTAATGACAGTTCTCCGACTTTCTTTTTCCGAGTATGGGTCCAGAGCACCGTATTCTCACGTTGGTTCATTCACTTGGTGTCCACCCTGTATCATTTTTTTTTCTCTTCCCTCAGCTCGGACTGCTGATCGCAGACGGTCCTTTGATGACCAGTGGCCTAAGCCCCAGCACGTGTTCGACGCGTCCCTCTCCCCACCACACATGTCCATCACCCTAACACCACTTCAAGAAACACACCCTCGCCGATCGCCTGGGGTGACATGATAGAGCATGAATGCATAGATCCAACACCTTTTTTGCTTCGATGGTGCTTACCATCTTGTGAATAAAGATATTTGTTTTATTTGAGGCGGTGACATGGTTTTGGGACTTTAATGCTATTTGAAGTGAAACAGTTCGCACATTACACAGCAATGGACCAAAAACTGAAGAAATTGTTTTTTTGATTAACCACTGAATATTATGCATTTGAATTTACAAAAATTTGCTTTAATTGTCAAGAGTCAGGTCAGATACGTGTTTTGAGATGTATGTATGTACGTTGGTCAGTTATTTAATAAAATGTTTTTGTACCTGATTCGTTTAATTTAAATACTTCAATCTGAAAGTATTAATCATATTAGAATGAGGATTGCCGCGGTGAAATCCATCGTACTGACAGCGGCCATATCTGAAATCACTGATTTGGGATTACGTGTAACCAGTAGACTGAAGTCACCAGTTGCTATCATATCCTTCATTTCTAAAACATTGTGAGGGAGAGCATATCTAATGGTCCGAACGACCCGAACTACTTTGATTTTAATCTTAGGAGTGAACTAACATGTTAAATCCGCCCTTTTAGAACCCACGATCACAATTGATGGGATGGTACCTTGCTCGCTTCCGGAGAGTGCGTTAGATTATTGACCTCGTGGTCCTCCATTTTTTGACGATACATTTATTATTATTAATGGTCTGTGTTACACTTAAAATTACACGTTTTTATACATGAATAAATTAAGTTGAAAAAGACTCACCAGAATGCGTCGTATTACTCTCCGCGTCGTGCGTATCAGCCCTCTGCCTCTTGAGGCCTCCTCCACTCGTGGTGCCCGCCGCCGTCGCCAACGCGTCGTCACTCAAAGGCTCCAACTTGACCGCCGGTTTCGCCTCCAACGGCGACGCCCTTCCTCCTTCACCGACCGTTTCCGGTGACGGAGGCCTCCTCTTGGGCGTCGTGGTGGCGGCCGCGCTCGCGTCGCCGTGCTCGGCCGACGTCGAAGAAGGCGGGGGTGACGCGAGGAGACGACCGGCGGCCGCCGCCAGAGTCGCCGCCGCAGCCACCGCCGACGCCGAAGACGTCGGAGTGGTGGAGGCGGAGGAAGAGGCCTTCTTGGAGGTGATGGGCGCCGAGATGGACGGCCGGCGCGTGCTTACTACTGCACCTACGAAACATACATTCGTAATTTTCATTTTTGTACTTGGAATAATACAAAAGGAAACTGATATTGTATCTTAAATTCATCCCGGTAGGTCATAAGAAAACATTCATTCTATACGATTTTCAAAGATTCGTTCTATTTTGAAGATTCGTTCTTTTATATTTTTAAAGATTCGTTTTTATATATTTCAAAGATTCGTTCTTTTTTAGTTTTTTAAAAACTTGTTCGTTCTTTTTAAAAAATTCGTTTCTCGTCCCTGGAATTCATGTCGTGAAAGATATATCCACGTACTAAGTCTAATCTTTTTGAATTGTTTTTTAATACATTACATCACTATACCTACACGAGGTTTCATTCCACTCATGAATTTAACTTGGCATCGAAACATCTTAAACATTAAGTGACTGTTGGTCACAACTTCTAATTTATTTTAATTGATGCAAGAGAACAAAATTGTTTCGGCGAACACTCACCAGATGCGTTGTCGTCGCTGTCGGAAGCGTTGGTGCCATCGGCGTTGGAGTTGGAGGCTGCGTCGGACGCCAACCCGGCCGCGGCCGCCAGCCCCGCTGCACCAAGCGCCAGCGCCAATTGCTCTTTGCTGCATGCCTGCACCACCTGCGCCAACAGATAAACCGCACTATTGCTATCCTAATCCACAACTTCCGAGCACTCTTAACTTCTGAGTACCTAGTCAAGGAGGAAAGGTTGAATGAAAAGGAATGGTCGCCCCAGCGGTATCACGACTCTTTTACATGGGTCAAACTCGTCATCGGGGTCAGTGGCGGCCAGAATTTTCCCGCCTCTTCTTCCAACTTATATTTTCCTTTCTTAAATAATTCTCCTGCCCAAATGAGAAAGTATTGACGCTGGTGGTGGCTCTGGCGAATGTGGATTTCTTTATGATGAAGATGATGATGATGTGATTATTATTATTATTATTATATTATATTATTATTATATTATTATTATTGTAACAAGAATATACACGTAATACGAGAGTCCAGAGTAATTTATAATCCTGCATTTGTGTCTTGTGCTCTTCTTCGGTTAGTTCATTGTGTGTTCTCGTAAGTTACGAGAATATGATGTTTTCTGTGCCGAACCAGATGGCATCTAAAATCTTACATGAAACGAACCATTCCTAACACAGGAGGGCGCAAGAAGGACTTCAGTGGTGGTACTCTGTGAGAACATGCACAGTGCGTCTCTCTGCACACCTCGTATCAATACAAATTATGAAGTGCTGTCAATGAGTTTTACTAAGTGAGAAATGATATCTGCCTTCTTACCGAAAGAATATGCGTTTATAATGTGGCTTTCTCGAAAAGTGCGGAAGTTCTCTAATATCTCTAAAAAAAATTACTTTTCTATTTCTGGGAAAAATCAAATTACTTTAAAGAATAACTAGTGTTCCAAGATTCCTTCCCGTAGGCTCGAATCCAGAAATACATTTCAAAAACAGTCCATTCATTTCAAAACCACTCCGTCTTTCAGTTCGGAAAACTCCAGAGAGCAACTGAATTAATTCTTTAAAATTCGAAAATGTGCTTTTTTTTACCGAATTTGAAACATTCCTAAGCATGAGGATGTTTAGTGAGCACGAAAGAAAATGTCATAATCAATTTCTTTTACGTAATATTTCCATGCTTTCTCATTTTTTTACAATTAACTGTCAAAAGACCATAATACTGACAATACCACCACTCTACAATTGTCAGCTAAGATCTTTAGAATATGTCGACACAAAAATATGATGCACTTTCATTAGTATTACAGCTTTACGAGTTTCATTTATATTCCTGAAAGCTGCTAAGTGATGCAACGCAATATTGCAGGGGATAAGACAAAATCCTCTTTAAAGCGTACTACGACGAGAGTCAACGTAAAAGATAATTGTTATTAGTATTACAAGATTATACTTCGAGATTATTTTGAAACGTGTCGCCCGCTTACTAAATACACGGAGTATTTTTCGCTCGTGTGTATGACTCCAAAGGGCTCTAATGACCTTGACGTTTTTTTTGTTTTTGTTTTTTTTTGGTGGGGCTTTAGGGCTCGTCGACATCGAGGTCATTTGAGCCCTCAAAACTTGTAGAGGAAGGGAAAATGCAGTTACGCACAAGCGAGAGCCAACATGACTCTCCCCGCGTGTGGGACTCGCCGAATAACTCAGCCATACCCACTAAAAAACCCTCCTGAATTACAACTCAAAACTCAAAACTCAACCTTGACGTTGACGAGCCCCAAAGCGCCAAGAAAAACAAGTATGACTGCGTCGTTTAATAAAAATGTTGAAACACTGAGAACAAGCTCAGCAATTTTAACTTCCTCTTACGTTGAGTATATGAGTAATATTCTAGTATCATTTAATGATCTACATCTATGTTGAATTTCACCAATAAAAAACTAGTAACGGACTAAAAATAATTAATTTAAGCCGAAAATAAAATTCAAGTGAACTGGAATGACAGTTTTTGTTGTTTTCTTTAAATTTATTTTCGTTATTCAATGTGACTCCGTGTAATAGTAATAAATACCTTCAGTATACATCACAGGTGGCTAATATGGGGAACAATAAGAAAGATTCCCATAATTGGATTAAGATATCGATTAATTTCAGTAATTTTACCTATCACTATGGTGTCCTTTGCGATTGTTATGCAAACAAAAATAACGGCACTCTTGGGAATATTGTAATCTCCGATGCTTTCTTTTCAAAGTCGGTACGACGTAAACATAGAAAGATGAGCAAGCAAACCAAAACAAACATTTAAAATAAGTAAGAGAAATCTGATTAATAATGAAAGTACTGAAATGAATGGATCTCAAGAAGTATACTGAATTAGACATATTACTTAATATATGTCACATTGACATAGACGTTTTCCATTGTCAAACGGTTGTGAATCGAACCATGGATGATAAACAAAACTAAGAACTTGAACGTGGAAGGAGGTTGGAGAATAACAAGTCACGGTACGTGTTGATTAGTACAACGCGAAAACCACGTGACATGCCGTCCGATGTTAATTCAAAGCTATTTTTAATCTACTTTGAAATTACTTTTCTAACGTTTCGGTGTCAAAGTCCATTATAAACCTTCCTCATCTTACCACCAACTACACGTACTGATTTAAACCTACAACTTCCAAGTACCTACTCGGAGAGGGAAGGTTCTAACGTCTTCAGGCAACTGAAAATTACAACGAACCGGCACTCGAACCTGGGACATTCTGCTTTGACCGCAGGTGTTCTACCGCAGCACAAACCACCTCGACTCCTGAAGCCCATAAACAACATCCAACTGGCATGTTCGGGCGATCCTGCGTCACATTCCATAAAGAGAATAAGTAACCATAGAGGTAGTGGTAGCTCACCTGCGGTCGAAGCAGGAGGTCCCGTGTTCGAGTCTCATGAGTCGACGCGATATACACATACTGTTCTTCTCTTAGCAGGTCCTGAAGAATTGAAGTTCACTCCAGTCCAGAATTAAAATTTATTTTATTTAGTAGGATGATAAAACAAAATATTACCTTATGTTGGATGAACTTGACGATGTCCGAGAGGGCGAAGGGCTTTTGGCAGGCGCCGCAGGTGAGAACATCCTGCGGGTGTGCAGATCCTGCAGGCTCAGACTCCGCTGCAACGGAAAGAGATACAGCGTCATCAATCTCTGTATAGCAATCGGCAGGTTAGGTGCATTCACACTACTGGAGTGAACACATCATACTGATCAATTGAAATATATTAGAAGTTTAGAACGTGTGTCAGATTATGTGTATTACGAAAGATTTGAATCGAATATAAATTGTTCTAGAATGTTTCCCTTTCTTTTTTCCCTTACAATATTTTACTTTCAGGGAAACCAATGTCTAAATATTTTAGTAACTGTTTGATATGATTTTAAAGAACGGTAAAAAAAATTGTGTTTTGCGTAACGATTGATTACGAATAAATAAAGTTGCACCCTATAATTGAATTTCATAAATAAAAATGATCAACTAAATATAAATCGTACATCTGTTACCTTTATCAACTACAGCAACAGGTATTTTAATCATAGCGGTTATATCTGAGTGTTCGATTTATTTCAGTAATGAAATATTAGTGTTCTGTAGAATATGAAGCGATTACCCCTTTATCCCTAAGCAACCCACGTGACCACAATGCAAGGCGGGTTCCCAGAAAGGCATTACACGAGTATCAGTAACTTAAAACGTGAAGATATTGAACATTATAAAAGCGTGTATACTAAATATTTTATTTTTAAATAAATTATTTTTCCTCAAAATTGTTTTGTCTTTTTGTTATTTTTTTTCGAGTAAAAAAGTTATTTCTTTAAGATCTAAATTCGTGTTTAAAAAAAAAAATTAAATAATGCATCACTTTCCCTCGTCTCCAGAACTCGCGAAGTAAGTTTCCATCCCCCTCTCTATCAACCTGCAAAGTCCAACCAAATCGACTATAACCGTCTCGTCACGCCCACAAAATCGATTCCTCTCCCTTCTACTCCATCAACGAACACCCACGCGATGACCAATACCCCCACCACATCCACTCGCAAAGGCTTTCCCCATTGGTCGACATGAAACGGTCAGCGGTCAGCGAAAACGAGGGAGAGATAGCCGTTAGTTCACCCAGACTCCGCTCTTCACCTGGGGGAGCGCTGTCGTCGCCGGCGATATGAGCGCCACCTCTGCGGTCGTTTGCCGTACTAGTACGAATCTTAAGGGCATGGAGGCATGGAGGGAAGTATCCTTCAGGGGAAAAACATTTGGAGGAAGAACTACTGCTGAGATGACGATGTAATTGTAAGCTATCTTTTAAGTTAAACTTTTTCTGTTGCAAATTAATTATTCGTACACAATACAAGGTTATGTCCGGTAGAATTCTTAACAATGACTATAAATAAGAAAAATCATATCAGAGTATATTTTATACCAGGATCAGTAATATTTTCATAATTCTAGGGTTCGTTTAAAAAAATTAAAAGTCACTTGAAGGTGAAATATATTTCTTAAAAAACTACATTTTACATCACTAAATTAAAATAGTATTGCTGACATAGCTTAAAGGCCAAATGATTTATAACAAGACTATTTCAAGTGCATGATCATTACCAATATATTGTCTTGCTAATTATTCACCATTTAGTTTTTTGCAATTTTGAATTGTTACATCAGGGATTTGCTTGGAAGTGGTTCACACAGAAATGTGTTGTGCCTTGCTTTCACAAAGAATCTGAGACATCGTATGAAACGAAGTACTAGCTATTGGCAACCAATTAATTCTTTATGTACCAAATTATTGTAATTAGTTAATTATATTTAACTGTATTTGGAACGTCAATATACGGATTAAATCATACAATAAAAAAAGAAAGACACGAAATAACAAAAGAAATATTCTGAGTACGCAGAAAAGACAAATGAAACAGAAACAAAATAATAACTAGAAGAAATCTTAATAACTCCGACGAACCACAGGAATAGAAATGGATGTATAGAAAAATAGACACTTATAAAAACAAACAAGGAAAGAAATGAATACATAACTAATGACGTAACAAAAACAAACGAAAGCGACGAACACTGGAAGGTCAAAGTGACGAAACCAGGCAACGCAGTGCTCACAAAAGGGTAAAGACACATTTATCGAGGTCGGACGCAGCAGGCCAGACTCCAGTAGCGGCCAGCGGGTGGCGTGGGTCCACGTGCAGACAGCTACCGGGGATGGAGGGGAGATGCAAATCGATAGCCTTAAGACGAGGCTGCGACCGTTGGGTCCACCGGAGACGACGCTGCCACCAGTTGTAACTGGTTCAGATTCCGTATCACCACCACCGACAAAGACGGACGCAAAAAAATAAGTTTTGAATTGGGTGGGAGAGCGTCATCAACAATTTAATACATATACGAGTATCTTACATTTACAAAACTTTTACTACTACTAACGTCCATTATACATATAATCAAAATAAATAAATAATTTAAGAATAAAGAACTTAAGATGGACAAATGCTATCTTGTTTGTGCTATTATGTATACAACTTTTTGACTTCATGTTGCAGTTTTCCAAGTTTTCTAGTTTATTTCTTGAGTAATAGTTTTGAGTAAATAAGGAACAATGATAAATATTGATAAATAGAAGAGGATTATTGAATTAGTTCTGTATATCATTATCATCTTACGAAGTTTTAAATTTTTACAATATTTTATACATTATTATTAGTGGATAATTATTTATAAAAAATAGGTGGTTTAAATGTTAAACTTCGTTAAAGAAGTTTTTTTTTTTCTTGTCTTATCCTTTCTTGACGATTTTCAGCAAACGACGTATAATCTTCCTTCTATACACATGGGTAAGGAGGAATCGGGTGCCGAGGACAGTAAAATAATGATCTGGAGATTGAAGAGTCTGGAGTGGAGTCAAATTCACCTTTTCCTGCTCCAATGCACGATGGTAAAATATCAGTACACTTCTTCACTTAGAAATTGCTCAGATTAATTTCACCACGTCTGATTTATTTTGTAAACAAAAATATGTTTTTCACTGATTAGGATTAAGAAGTCAGTGAAATTTGGAAAGTTTAAAGAAAATCTCATTGCAATATCATTTTCTTCTTGTTGTACATTGCTTTTAGAGTTAACAATTTTTAATTACAGAACTTTTCCGGTTGTTACTAACAGATACACATATTGGAGAATTAAGTGATATGTTGTACGTAAAAATCCTTTTGTTATAAGTAAACTTTGTCTAAATATAGGCAACGCTAAATGTTATGTTTGCTCAAATTAGGTCGGAAGCTCTCACTCGGTTTGGCTATACATTCAAGGGAGCCAACGGTCCCTCTTTTGTCATGTCGCAAACAATTGGCTAGGGTGCGTCCACCCCCTCGAATGTGCAGCGATACTCATGTGAATATGTACCGAAAGTCTGCGTTCAGTCACAAGCCGTAAATATATGACAAAAAAAATGTAGGTAAAATAAATATGATTTTTTTTCATGAACCTTTCAATGACATTCCATTTATATAAAACACTTTTATTTCCCCATAAAAGTTTTTGTTATTTTAAAAATGCTACACAAGTGTCAATAACATGACATACAAAAAACCATTTTTTTATTTCATGCTGTTTAACGATGGCCAGAATACCATTTCATTGCATTTGTCAATTAAACGTTTCGTGGGTGGGAAAATATGACATAATATTCGGAATATCATTGAAATTAAAATATACTATGCATTTATAGGCGCTATTGTTACATAATTGGTCGACGACAGAATAAATGGATTTTAATAAAAATTCTTTTAAAAACATGGCTCCAGTATTAGTCGCAATTGGTAAAAAAAAATCCAAACACATATAAAGCAAACTTGTTAATCGTTGTTCTTTCATTTTAAAAGTAAATGCCATATCACTTCGGTAGGGTACAAAGCTCAAAAGAAAAATTTAACTCGAATTTCGTTCATCAAAACTTTTTTATTTAATTAAGGACGAGAATTACGTTGAACGATTACCAGTATATAAAATATAAGTTCGCAACCCCTTTTTTCTGCACTTAACTCACAAATTTAAAGTAATGTTGGGAAAGAAAATGTTACAACATTTCAAAGGTTTACAGGGAATGTTTTAAATTCAAATAGGTTTATGTAGGGAGACTTTTAAGTAATGCGCAAATACAAAGCGATTTAGGAACAGTATATTATTAATTTGAACGAAATGGTACAAAAATTTATTTGCGTAACTTAATCCGATCAAACTCACTTAACAAAATCATTTGCATTCTTAATCCGATCAGTTCCCTATCACAGTCATACATTGACGAAAACACGAAAGAAACGGTAATTTATTTCCAATTCTTTGGGGAGAAGAAAATGATAAATACTTCGCCAATATATGGTGGAGTTTTGAAACGGGAACGGAAAGTGCAGAGGAAGGAAGTTATTTTAGTGTGGGGACTACAAATGCGACGGCTACTGGCGAGCCGAGAACGTTGGTGGCAGAGGGCAGTGAGGCCCATATTGATCGTAACCGGGTGGCTGGCCGCGCCAGGCAGAGAGGACAGCGTCAATGGAGGTGGTGGAGATGGTGATGGTGGTGGAGGTAATGGAGGGTGGGTCGAGCATTGAAACGAATACGGTTGTCAACACCTACGCACCACACAGATGGGCGCCATCCACTTAATGTGTGTTCTAAACCAAGATGATATACGAAATTGTTAAAATTTCGTTTATTCCGTGTCAGGAGATAAAATTTCGTTTATTTTCTAGTGGTATGAGCCACAATTTAATTCTGAATTACCACCACATATTATTATAACACTCGAACTATATTTTACGTTTAGTGTTTTAAATACTAAAATATTGGACATATACATAAAATTCTGCAATTAATTGAATTTATGAAAGAAAACAATCATATATGATATATATTCGGACTTCCAATTTCTGTTGGAAAATCTTTCTTAAGTTCAAATTGTAACGAATTATTTTCTAGGAAATTTGAAATCCCAGTGTTGCCACTGGGATAATTCAAATTCAAACCCCAATATATACAACATCCAGTGCATGCGCATATTTCTACGCATTATGACCTAGTAGGGGACCAGTGAGTATCCAGCGTGGGTGAAACGTCCCCTTCTCACAAACGTAAGCTGTGCTGTGATTGGAGGGAAGCGCTGCCCAGTGGTCACTCCCGCGCCGGCGCGATGCGTTGTATCGCTTGACCACCGATTTTCCAGTTTCGAGATGGAGAGATGGATTTCCAGTTTCGAGTTGGTACAGAGAGGATACGGATATGATGATTGCTAATGACGGAAGTTGCTAGAAATATACTAATGTGTTCACGGGATACACAAATAATACGAAAATGATCTAGATGAACAATAGAAAGTAATTAAGAGTATTGGCTTTTCTACGATCTAGAGCAATGAAATGGAATTTTGTTACTCTTAATTTGAATGAGAGGTCGACATGACATGCTAAATAACCATCATTAGAACAATAAATTTTTACTCCAATATAGTTAAAGTTCAAAAACTTCTTAATTCTTTTCACCATAAACATGTAACTTGCGAATTGAGAATGTGACTAAGTACAAGCTAATGTACAATTTGTAACACGTTCTGCTCTACTTCTGTACATGAACGGGGAGGGAGAAATAAGTCATACTGAGCCATAGAAAGAACATCCCGAGCATGTAACACACACACACTCTCTCTCTCTCTCTGTATATATAAGGTACTTGTATTTTTGGAACTACAGTTTTAAAAAAGGTATTGTGGTCAATTGCCCTTCTCTAGGGAGTGTTGAAAAAATGAGATCATAGACGAGGTATGAATGAAACATACTTTTATCGTGTTTTGAATGTAACTGACGCTGAGAGTCACTGAGATCTTAATTACACTTTAATTTTTCATTATGTATTTTTTAATTACTGAGATATAACATAATACGAAGTATTACTTACATATTAAAAAGTTTTAACTTCACAGATTTCAAAGAAGCGCGAAATTAATTCAGTACCATTAACTCAGCACGACTCGCTTCAATTCAACTGCCATTGTCCTGCGCAGTGGCCACATCACGTATGTGTCTTCCATTTCCACCAATGATGATAGCGTGTGTCGTCCACAATGCGTGGGCGACACGTCCCCGATTCTCCCACTCCTCGGCGCGATTCCGCCTCGTGATTGGGCGACGCGGCTGGCCAGCGGTCAGTGTTCTTGCGTCGGCGCAGGAACCGACGTCGCTTGACCATCGATTTTCCGGTCGTGATGCGACGTCGACGAGGGTGGGGGAGTGAAGAGAGGGTTGAAGGGGAGGGGGGAATCTTGTCCGCACGGTGGAGTACCGCAAGGGTATGAACGCGGTGCCCAAAGTACAGTATTGATAAAACTGTTTTAATTTTTTTTAATACCAAATTAAATAATTATAAACAGAACTTTTTACGGACGTTATATATACATATATAAGTTGTTATATATACTATTATATATTGTTATATATACTATTATACATAGTTATATATACTGTATATTATATATACTGTTCGTCCGTAAAAGTTCGTAAGTCTATTATTATTTGTTTAATTCAATTATATAATGGACGTTAATCGTAAGAGAATTTTTTCTATAACTATCAATCAAAATGTTCACCTGACCTCTGCATTATTTAAAAACCCAAACTTCAAATTTAGGTTTATTTTCATGTTTTATATATTTATGAATATAAATGTATTATGTACGTAGTTTGTATATATTTATGTATATTTTCACATTTTAGTGCTTCTATAACACGCAAGGGTCCCTAAGCCCCGCCATTGCAAATATTTATGTGAAAATAAAACCCTTTTGAAATCCAAAATGAGAAACTTTTTCATGTTTCGTAAAATCTCAACAAAAATTACAATTTATTTTTAATTTTTGTCTTACGTACCTTTAGAGAAGTAAATTATTAAAATCCTCGAAAAATAGAAAAACTTTATCCAACTAGAGGTTTGATTTATTCACGTTCATATCTATTAAAGGAATTACCTAAAGAGTGTCAAAAAGAAACTACGCGTTTTGAAAAACCATGTCATTTGCGTAAAACTACAAAATGAATCAATAATACGTGAAATAATTAAGTATACAGAACATTAAGAATACCGGTTAAGTTTTGTCGAAGTCATAAATATTTTTAACGAACGTAGGGAAATTTAACCCGAATTCTACTTTGAAAAGTCATGGTCAAAAGAAAGTACAGTAACCCTTTCACCTTCACTATTATTCTTCCGTTTTGTAACAAATACCGCAAACAGTTTGAGAGAAGGGCGTGTCTACCAATGGGTCATTGAATGCTGGCCGGCCACTGGTCAATGCGGGTGGGAAGAGGGCCGCGCCTGCGCGAGGACGATCTCCTTCTGTCACATCGATTCACGGGTGGTGGGACTCGTGCGAAAGAACAACGGAAGACCAAGAGGTGTGGAGCGGGTTGCGTACACTAGGCGTAGGAGGGAAAAGGAAAGGAACACCACTCAGCAGCTAAAATTTTATCACTGAGAGACGATCGACTTCCGAAAATTAATTTCAATTTCATGTTTTTAAACTATTGAAGTTATTAATATGGTTATAATAATAGATCTTATTATAATTGCATTCGCATATGAAAATTATTTTCAACAAAATAACAATGGAGGAAAGCAATCGAAAGAAAAAGAATACAATTAAGAAAACAAGTGTTTGAGATTAATTATTGGGAATATGAATGTTTAGATGGACATTATTAGAAAGAGATAGTGCATATACATAGTGAAATATCCACTTCAAATACACAGTCTTTGCCGACAGTTGAAAAAAAATGAACAATTTATGACATGGATGCTCACAAGTGACTCATCGTGAGCTCATGGAATATGGGGTTATTGAGTACTACTCTCTATGCTGCTCAGATATTCTTGCTGGTTGAAAGAAATAAGAAAAACTGAACTACAATCCACAAAAATGAAGTATAAAGAAATAGAGCAGCAACAACAGAAATGTGATTCGATGGAAATCTATGATTACTGAGTGAGCTGCATTTTATTCTGAATTAAAACTGCATTCTACCTTTGAACATTATTTCACGTAATATTATAATTAGATTTTCTAAGTGAAATTGCCACGATCAATCGGTTTCCAGAAATGTATGAAATTTCATAATTTTGATACGTTTGAAAATTATTTTTAACTAGAAATGTAATTTGACATAGACACGCAATTTAAGATATAGTAAAAAGAAATGAAAGAAAAGAAATAGAATAAAGATAGCAATGTAAGTTGGAGATTTAAAGAAAACCATTCTTGGGAAATATACACGACCAACCATTCAGTTAAATAATACGGAAAGACGTGTCTCCACAGGGATCTCGTAGTGATCTCACCGAATCAAATGTTATTGAATGTTTGTTTTTAATTATAGTGCATTCATTCAAGTCGAAGACGACTTAATAAGCTATTGTGAAATAAGGCTACATTATATCACCTTTTAATACCATTCTCAAGAGATTTCCCGAGTAAAATTGCCATAATCTGAAGGAATTACGAAACATTTGGGGATATAATTTGGGGGCAAATGTTTTGTAAAAAAATAAAAAATGACGCTACATAAAATATAACGCGAAGAACAAGAACAAAAATGGATGAAATTGAGGATACAAACAAGGAGATGCATAAGCGAAAGCGTGAAGTGAAATGTTATATCTATGACTGAATCCATTCACCGCTAACGCATTTATTCTCGGTCCTCATTCACCCCCATACACGATCCACGCAATTCATCCCACTCTCTCCCTCCCACTCCCACGGTGCGAAGCCCTACCGGCCGTTGCGCCATCTGCCCAAGGTCTTAAGAGGTCAACTATACTGAATCACACCCCACTCCTACACTCGAAAGGGAGGGGGGCGGTGGCTATGTCCTCGCGGTAATTAATTTGATTATTTTTCCACCTCCATTCCCCCTGCGGGCAGCGAGACGCCGCCGCGGGCGTTCGGAGGTCCAAACGGACTGAGGGATGATACCCCCTGGGGGCAGCGAGAGGAATGGGGAGTGCGTTAGCTACGCCTAGCATTTGCACTGTGGCGGAGCAGGTGGGGGGGTCAGGGATCGCTAGACTCGGAAAGTTGCACGAATATATATATATATATATATATATATATATATATATATATATATATATATATATATATATATATATATATATATATATA
>NNCF01129542.1:90379-113075 GCA_002313205.1 Laupala kohalensis
CTCAGCCATACCCACTAAAAACCCTCCTGAATTACAGCTCAAAACTCAAATCCCAACATATCGCAAGACTTTACTAAAAACATTTTTTTTAAATGAGAGGAATGAGGAAAATGAAAGATACCCTAGCCTTAATAGCGTCGGGATCGAAAAGAACAAGAGGTGACCAAGGGAGGTCAGGAAAGAGAAAGGAAGGAACCTCGCACAAGTAAGTGGAAGCAATGCCAGACTCACCTCGGGGCCCCGTTCTTGCCAAACACGTACTTACTAGATGTAAGTCCCCTGGGGGATCTGTATCTGTTTCTAAGCGAAAATGTGCTTAATACCATATGTGTGTAAGTATTTATACCATATGTGTAGATATTTAGGTGCTGTATTTGTTATTTAATACTTCTGTCTTTTTCGCTGCCACCGATCATTGCTCAAATGCAGAGTGATAAATTATTTATATTACTATTATTATTAGGAGAGAAATTATACATATATCTGACTATACATATATGAAATTACACATATATTTCAATTATTCATATTCGAAATTTTTACTTCCTATTCATGAAACGAACGTGAATCGCTTTTTCATTGCTTTTTTACGAAATTGATGAGTCAATGAATTTGGTAATTGATTTCAGAATCTATTACTCGTCACAAAATACCATTTGTTTTCTGAGGAATGATACATTATTGTGAATTGAACAAAATTTCTGAGGAATGATACAAGTGTGAATTAATTGTTAGGAAAAACATAGTATTCAGATTGCTAAAAGGATGCAGAATATTTTATTTCACTCTCGCAAAAATGTGTTGGACTACGAGATACAATGAAAATATAAAAAGAATATATCTGATTATAAAAGGATTTGGTGATAACAATGAAAAATTAATTATTTTAAGTGAAATATCAGAATAATTCAAAATCAGATTTTATGATGTTAAACCTACACTTTATAATCCAATATACGCATGAAACAATGCGACGCCATAATACGCATTATTTACAGAAGCCCTGCCACCTTAATCTAAGCTCCATGCCGACCCCTGTGCAGAGCTCTCATTCATTAACCCTCTTAAACGTATAATCAGAGGGTTGGTTCAGTTACCTGGTGACAACACCGACTGTAAGCAAATTATGAACGAAAACTGTGGACTTCAGAGATCGATGTCGCCACATAGATGGAAAATTTTGTAAAATCGATAAAACTTCTCAGTGAAATTATCGAAGTCTGAAGGTTTGAAATTTCCCATTCAGTACTTTTTTTATGTAGCAATGAGTTTTTTTTTTTCAATTAATCATCTTATGACGTTCAATGCATCAAAATTTTTAACCCAGAAATGACCTATACATATTTATATATCTATAACAAGTTAAGTGTACTTTTTCGTTTGACGAGTTACGGAATTTAATTTTGATATAATATGCTAATCATTGACGTAGCTAAGATGAAAAACTATGTTTTTACATAAAAAAAACTTTAAAAAAATAATGATGTTCTTTAACATGAACATTTGTATAGGAGTTACCTGATTATTTCTACTTCAGGTTTTTCGGGTTATTACTTTGCATTTTAGAGTTCGCAAATATATATTTTTTGTGCTGGATTCAAGAAGATAAGTCTAAACGATTCAAACACGTTCTAATACAGATGAAATTTAGCAAAAAAAAACCACACACATTTTATCTCAATTTTTTTTTTTAATTGCAGTTACTTGGTTATTGCGGGAAGCCAAAGATATGTCGCACTCCATAAAAATAAGAATACAAGGAATGTTAAAACATTAAATACAACAACCAAACCCATTATATTTCAGTTTTATCAAGAATATCAGAACTTATAATATCAGACTTTAAAAAATTGATAAAAATAATTCTAATTAAACCAACATGTTGACTACATTTTTATTTTACTTAACAATACGAAAAATAGGTAAGTGAGAGGTTTTTTGTGATGTTGTAAATTTTGTTTTGAGTGGGGGTCTAGAATCCCATTCAAAATATGTCAATTTGGGGTCCATAGCCCATTTTGAGAATCAGTGGTTATAGACCAATTTCCATATCCATTTTTCTTCGCGTGCGTGAGCCATCGATATTCGCTTATAATCTCGCTACGCGTTTCGTTCGTCGTCATTATCAAAGCCGCGATTGGCAAAGGAGGGACGAGACGGACCGAAGAAGAGGAGAGGGATGAGAAGGATCGAAGGGTGAGTCAGTGACGGGGCGAGGCGGTGCCTGCCGGGCAGTGACCCTCTGACACGCGGCCGGCGGCGAAGGCGGGGGTTCAGAGAGCCTGGTACAGCCATGGACGGCGACTACCCACTACTTCAACGATCCATAGCCACCCAGCACACGGTAACACGTACGACTTCCAAGAGCTCCTGGAGCGTGCGCGAGTAAGACTTGTTCATGGTCTTCAATTACTTCTGCGACCTCAATCAATTTTTAAAGCATATCATCTCATTACTTGAAACTAAGAGCCTTGAGGAATCCCATATATTTCGATACCTAAAAACTTCTCATTTCAAAATATTTAATAATAAAACGTTTCTTTAGGTATATAAAGATATATAAAGAAAATATGGAAAAGCCTGAAATAGTGATGTCACTTTGTTTTGTGCGACAACTTGATTTACCAATGATATGAATTAAATATACTTCTTGTTGAGATATAACAATATCCCCAAAATGACGCAAATACAATTTCTCTAAAACATTCTACTATGTGAAAATGTATAGAAGAGCTTTTCATCAAAATGCTATCCATGGTCAATGAATTTTAAGTGAAAGTTTCACGAAATTTGGAATGAAATCAATAAAACGTTACTACGAAACAACTGCCAGGATATGAGATGAAAAAGACAATTATCGGGGTCTCTGATTCCCAATATTTTTTTTTGTAAATATTGAGAGTCAGAGTCAATAAAAGACTCGAGTTAATTACTCGTCTTATCAAAATGTTAATTATACCAATTGTTAAAATAAGTTCGGAGATTTTTATTCAGGGGTACTTATTTAGTGAAATACTTCATAATCAATACCCCAAATAATACCATTAACAAATTGCTAGGTTAAACAAATAAATTAGAAAAAATATTTCTTTACGTATGGTGTTCCTCATGGATCTACTCTGTTCTCTCGAAATTTGTGAATTGACATCCAATGAATATCGATCGTCCAAATTCGAATCCGTACGATGACTTCTGCGTCGGTTACTGCCTCGTGTGGGGGGGAGGGGGTCGGGACGCGTGAAATGTGGACGGTTTTCGTGCCGCGAGGAGGGGTGCGGTGCCCGCTTTTTGGGACCCTCTGGCGGAGAGAAAGAATAGGAGGGGGTAGGTGATCGTTCGGGGCGGTTAGTTGCCAGCACGGGATAGATTGATCGCCTGTAACGTCAGGGGTGCACAATCGTAATGAATATATTTCAGTATCGATTCCTTGCTTAACTCTCCATCAACGAGTGAGAAATCTAATAGTAGCGGAATATTGCAAGAGTAAAAGTTTGGTGCAAGAATGAGCAAGAACAGTGCGGTCCAATATACATATTGTGATAATACTAGAACCAGAAAGAAGTAAACAACGCTCCATATTTTCTATACTCCCTAATCAAATATGAAAATTTCGTTTCGGAACATTGCGATATGTATCAATTCATTCCAAAAAATAAAAATAAAAATAATTAGGGACATTCAATTCTTCAATACCTCTTAGGAGTGAATTTTGTATTAAAAACTGTCAATTTATCTCTATTAGGATATTATCTACACTTTTATTACGTTTTTGGACACTATTCACCGTCCTAACCTGTTTAATCACATTCGAACATTATTCCTTAACTTCCGTCGTCGGGTATCCGACTGCGCCGGGATTCGAACCCGGGTATTTTGGTTTTCTACCACTGGGCTACTGCGATCCTACGAGAATGATTAAACATACTAAGACGTATGATAATGTCCGAAAAAAGTTGTAATAAAAATGAAATTTTAACATAGTCAAGAAAGTCGTACAGAAAAATAAAATATTTTTCGTATGTTTTTATGTGTACAATCAGCATACGAGGTGATAAAGTTGAGAGAATTTTTTTAAAATTGACTTTACGATAAGAAAGATTAATGCTCGATACAAAAAGACAATATTTATCACGATACCATAGCAGACACTAGGATTTGATAATTTTACTTAAAAATATTAAAAAGAGGTTCGAGTATTTAGAATAATGATCAATTAATTGGACGAAATTTCGAATTTTTTATTGTAGTATTTGTAATGGGAAATGTAGCGTGCTATTGAAGCTTATCTACACGGGGTGATACGATCTAGCAATGGGTGGTAGGAGCAACAGTTAGAAGGTGGGTCGGTTAGTTAGTAATAGTTAATGATATTACCATCTAGTTAATACACAACTATATAACCATATAGTTAATACACAACTATATAACCATATACTTAATACACAACTATATAACCATATAGTTAATACACAACTTTATAACCATATAGTTAATACACAACTTTATAACCATATAGTTAATACACAACTATATAACCATATAGTTAATACATAACTATATAACCATATAGTTAATACACAACTATATAACCATATAGTTAATACACAACTATATAGTTAATACACAACTATATAGTTAATACACAACTATATAGTTAATACACAACTATATTTGACGTGAAAAACTACAAACTTTTTCTGGCCACGCCCGGAATTCAACCCGGAGTAACTCGGTGTCTAGCAAGCGTGCTAGCCCCTGGACCAACGGATGATTTTTTTCTTCTTTCTTTACAAGACAGGCGCTGAGGAAATACGGGCAGATTGGATCAAACCCGTACAACTAGCAACCAAAATACTGTTAACGTGTGTAGCAAGTTAACTCTCACGAGCATCGTCCTCAGACCATGAAGTGCCAAGACCTGTCTCTACCTGGAGGGTGGCAGCGTCGGATGTCTACACGCGACCACACAGACTGCGTGGCAGACGACAGGAATAGAATACGACGCACTCAAGAACAGGGTTCAAGACCCGACGACGGTATTAGCGTGTGAGGTAGATCGGGGGAGAGACACACGTGGCATGGGATTCGCGTTCCGGGTGAGTGGGGAGAGCAGGGTTCGATTCCAGGTAAGGAGTGGAACGAAGTTCAGAGGAATGGTACGGTCGACAAAAACTCTGATCGTGACTAAAAAAGGAAAAAATAATTTGTCACTTTATTTGCAAATTCTTGTTCACTATAAAGTATCATATTATTGGGAGGAAGACCAAACACTTTTAGTATCATCAAATACCGACCTCCGACTGTTGATTACCGTCATATGGAATTCTCGAAGTTCTGATAAAGGATTCATTTAATGACCCGAGCAACTGAATAATATATATCTACTGTATTTATCTTTAATGTCTTTTTAACCTGCAAACAAATCACTATAGTTGTTGAGATATAATTCGATGACAATCCTCCCCACCATACCAAAGAAAAAAATAAACGCATTACTTACAATAATTAGTTTAAAATATACGAAATCATCAAGAAGTGTTATCCGAGATATTAAAAAAATTTGGATTATTTAAAAGAAAATGTTTTTTTATTGCCAGGGTTTATTATTTTCAGATATGTTTTAGCATAGATTATAACTATTTAGGAATAATTATGATGAATCGACTCATTGTAATCACAAGAAAAGGTACCAAAACTCAGGATTCAGTCTTTGACAATGCATTTCATAGTCGGTGCTCTTCAATCAGCTCAGAAGCTTCGCGTCAGGTCAGTATCACGACGTGCTGACTGTGCAAAGCAAGGCCATCTAGATGACTGAGACTGCGAGCACGTACGCACGCGCTCATTGTAATACGCACGCGCTCGTATCACCGCAGAACTCAGCAGTTAAAGATGACTAACGTTGAAATCCAAATCAATGCATTTGATTGATAAGTATATCGGTTATCCGTCGAATAAGATGCTGCTGTTCTTGGCACGTTATTAACGTAACTTATAATTAACATAAAACTTTGAATATAATTTCCAACATTAATTTATTTTCGTGAACAAGAATCTACAGATTCGAGGAAAACTTCGAATTTTACTTTACTTTTCCGAACAACATTTTTTGGAGTACAATTTAAAAAAACAACATTTTAATCGCACACTAACCAGAATAGTAGTAATGAGTTCGAAACAAGAGAAAATAGTGATAACTTTAGGTCAGGTGAAAATGGCGACGAGCCGGGAATCGAACCCGGGACTCCTGCTTTGATCGCAGGGGTGTTAACCACTACACCACCCGTTCGCCTTCCACAACTGTACACCATTTCCCCCCAGACCTACAGTTGGTGCACAGTTGTGGAAAGCGAACGGGTGGTGTAGTGGTTAACACCCCTGCGATCAAAGCAGGAGTCCCGGGTTCGATTCCCGGCTCGTCGCCATTTCCACCTGACCTAAAGTTATCACATATCTTCTCCACGTGTAGGGTACACGGAAGAAATATGTACATGAGAAAATAGGTTTCATCACCAATTTGGAGACATTTCGACCGTCCCAAATTTATCAGCTAAACCTATTTGATCGATAAAATAAAATCTGTTGGGAACGTATATAATTTAAATGTGAGTTAATTTTATATCCTCGGTGAAAATCTAAAGAGATCTTGGGATACTTGTACGGCAGCGACTATGGTGTGTACAACTCTGACATGAAGAAGGCCACAACAGGATGGTAGTTACCCACGGAGACGCGGTTTGTCCCGGACAAACATATATTTGAGCCGATTACCGAATACTCTTTGACGAAGTTTGTTTGCACTTTTCGGAAGTAAATTTCATCTTCACCAGGAGATTCGGTAACTTTTGCACGAACTGTTACGAAAGCACATTTCACAAAATCACTTCTTCAAGTAAATGCGGAACTCCTAACATATACTACAAGTCATGTAACTGTACACAGAATTAAGCAACATGGCTGCCTAACACGAATTGCCAACTTCTACGAATTGAAGTTACATCAAAATAAATATTTGTAGTACTCACAAAAGCGACTATTTACTGTAAAGAAATACAATTTGATAACACAAGCTAAGACATAAAGTATTATTCGTCCCACACGCTCGATGCAGAAAGAACAGAATAGTGCCACAAGAGAAAGTGCATTGAATTTTATGACCGATATTGGCGATAGATTGACGTTTTCACAAATTCGAATGTCCTGCCAACATAACGCGAGGTATAAATATCATTACTCTTACGGGCGATGAAGTAAAAGTGTTGGTAACACTGAGCACAAGCGCTATACCAAAATCGAGACAATAAATAAAGTAATAATTTATTGTAAAGTGAGATGTTAGGAACTGCCTAAGACCACGTTGAGAACAATAAAGTAATTTACAGTAAACTAGTAAACACAATGAGTTTCCGATAATGATTTTTTTTTCTTAAGTTAAGTTTCTCGAAGCAAAGAAACACGACTTCGAGAATAGTTTGCGTCACACGCGCTGAGAAAGACGTAAGTGGTTGAATCATCGGAGCAGCAAAACGTGTTTTTTGTGAAAGTTGATAACATCTCAATACATTACCAAGACTTCCTCCAAGCGTTACAACCGGAAAGTAAAACAAAAACAACAAAAAACAGTAACCTAGTTATTTTTCCGGCCTCGAAGCGACCTTGGAGCAACCAACCCTTCTGTGGAGCTGCAACACGCCCGTAACCCTTGCCCTCATCCTCCCTATTTGACCCTTTTGTGACCTATCGAAGGGAGAGAACGGGGTCAGCCCTCGACCAGCTGCGGCCGTCAGCCGCCCTTTGGCTCGCCACCACCCCCGCGAAGGGTGTCCAGGTGTACCAACCTTCGAAGGAGAACGGGGTTGTTGCGTCACTCTAACAAATATTCAAGTTTTTTTTCACGAATATTGTAAAATATGGCACAGTAATGTACAGATAGGAAAATTAACCAACGATAATACATAATTAATATTTAATATTGGGATGATCGAGTTAAATGTTCCGATGGCAATGATGTAGAACTAAAACTTTAAGGAATCGTTAATTCATAATTCACGTCTATTAATTAACTTAATTTATTATACTTCAGGACATTTTTCATAGACAATTTTCATTAACAATTTCTAAGAAAGTTTCAACTTCTGTTCAAGTCTTATTATGTTTTTTTTTTTGCGTCAATGTTTATTTCGCACAGTTATTTTATTTTTTTCTTGTAATATTGTATGTATGTCTATTAGCCTGAAGAAGATTTGAACAGAAGTTCAAAATTGTTCGTGACAAGGATAGCCTAGTAGAACGAACTAAATCGTTTTTTAAAGGACACACCGAGACTACAATTGTCAATACATCCCATGATATTCGTGAGGACGTTTCCAAGGACGAGGTTCCATCGAGTTGTCTTCGTACATTTAGATTTCAGGAGGCAATGTAAACAACTAAAATCCCATACATACGTATTTTGTTAGATACAAAAAAGTATCATGTTAGCTCACTGTTTCATTCCAAACTATCCCTTTTTTTTTTTGTAAATTTATCAGAAATCGTCCGAGTCATTCTCGAGAAAAAGTCCGGATACATACACACACACGATCATTTCTGCTCGATGGTATACGATAGGAATTAATGGTATACTTTTGATTAGGGGAGTAGGTTCATGAGCGCTACTCCTCTACTAAATCCAAAAAAAGAAAGATGCTTCTGGAGGTGGAGTGTCGCATTGCTGGGTGTCGTAAGGCATCGAACTGACATTTGTCTGGAATAGGTAAATAAAATAGATAAAAGCATTAGTTCGGAGTGGGGCATCGAACACATCCTCCCACTCATCAGAAGAAACTGGAGAAAGAACTACAACGACGTCTAGCTTCGTAATATACATTTATATTTTTTCTAAACGCTATTATTCGAAATAAAATGGACCAATTCTACTACTATTATGTAATCTAATTAAATAAATTATTAAAAACTTACGATCTTTTATGGACGAATATTTTTTTAATTTTTTTGTGAAAAGTTCACTATGTTTATAATTAATCAAGTCCAAAAACTTTTCTTCCCTTGCAAATTTTGACAAATTCATTGTTACCAACATCAAAAATTCATAAATTCATAACCATCAAAACAATACACATCCAGTACCCACTTCCTCGCATCCATCAATATCCAATCCAACTCCAACACACGTGAACACATAGAAACAAATCAACACTGATCAAGCACGCAATACCGCTACAATCAGTAACTCCTCGAAACAATCACAAAGCAATAGCGAGCACGTGACATAGAGGGTTTTCCCCTTCGTGGCAATTCAGAAGAGGCTATCACGGCGGTGGCATCTTAACGGCAGGGCGGGTAGTGATTCCTTGCGACGGGGGTTAAGGGGAAAAGGACTCTTGGCGTGGAATCTATACATCGCTAATACAGCGCCTGCGGAAAACAACCGCCGGGGATATAGCGTAGAATGGATGGTCAAGAGAAGAACTGTAGGAAACGGAAAACGTTGAAACATTAATAACTGTTTTAGTGTAAAGGAATAGTTGATAAATCTTAGAAACAAAGAATAAAAAGTGGAGAGGAATCGAAGAGCTATTACGTCTACACAAAACAATTACTAGTGAGAAGAAAAGGAATACGATTTTCGAATGAAAGAAATATCAAATGCGTAAGAAACGTGAAATGGGTGGGAAAACTATTTCGGAATGAAGAAATAAATGGTCCAGGTCGGGAAAAAGGTAAATGTTATACGGACAGGGAAACAGTCTAAAGAGAAGAAGAACCGAATGTCGTCGAACAATAATAGCGGGAGAATACGGTTCACCATAAAGATAGTTTCAAAACGGATACTCACCAAAATAGCGACGAAGGCAGGGAAAGTTGGGATAGATAGATGAAGACGGTATCGCGAAACGGGAATTGTATAGGCCCAATTTTAAAACAGGTTGAGAAAGACCAGAAAATGTAAAAGGACCGATTATCAAGAAAAGGAGGAAGATAGGCAAAGAACCAAAGATAAATGAAATAAACTCAAAGAATGGAAACCACATAAGTAAATACATCGTTTAAAAAACTAAAACGGTGGGGGCGAGGAATCAATTTTGAGGCAAAATAGTCTTAACAAAAAATACTTATAAAGATAAATAAAAAATAGACGAATTGGGAATATCTTCCTAATGTTCTAGATCGTACCGGCTTTATAATAATTCAGTTTAATACGTAAATGAAGGGTCGTTTCCGTTCAAAGAGTACAAATAAACATTGCACCACTATCAAGATAACTACATATTTCTTATGACATTGTAAACCATAAAAATTAGATAATTTATAACTCACTCTTGTTATTGGTATACACAGTTTCACGTAAATATGTCTGCAGAGTCAAAACTTTTTAAATGAGGTCAGTTGTAATAACAAAACAAAACGAGGACAATTGTCACCTATTTCTATTGTTTATAGTGATTCTTCACTGTTGTTTACTTGATATTTTTTATACTATATACCGGCTTTTTTTAATAATATCTCACGTTTCAGGAACCACTCTTCGTCTACTTTGGTAGCTTTTAAAGAACACAAACAATGAGCACGAGTATAGCCGAAAAAGAAGACCCTACCACACAATGTGAACTCAAACACTTTTCCAGAGAGAAAAGGGAATTTGCTGCGGCTTCGTATTACCCATGTTCTGTGAGAGAATCGGTCGTTCTATCTTCACCAATCTGCTCTTATTTACCACCCTCTATCACCCCTCGGACAGGAGGGCTCCTTTATACGATCTTTATTGATGTGAACGTGCAGTAACTATCAAAAATGGGGACACGTATCGAGGATTTGTGGTTTTCGAAGTAACTGTTCTATTGTTTTTCTCAAGTTGTTAACATAAGAATATCAAAACATCTCTAAATATATACGAGTTCATTTCTTGTATAAGAAATTCTTGACTGTCTCAAAATATTGCAACCCTTGTGCTGTGAAAAGATGTGTATAATGACGTTAAGAAGAACTACTTTACTTTCCTTGGAATGCACTTGTTTGAGCTGATGGGATGGTCTGTTGCTTGTTTTTTTTATAGAATAAAGTAGCTTTTCGTGTTTCTCGCCGTTTAGTTGCATGACGTTTGCTTTGTAATTTATTATTTATGGCAAGACGTTCCATCAATCCGATAAAAAACTCAAAACGTGGTTCAGGGTGAACCTATAGACACAACCATTCCACGTAAGCACGACTAACAATAAGACATCACAGTTATGATAACAATAATAATAATAAATTTATTGTCGAAACTGAGTATGACCACGTGGAAGTCAATAAACTAATTAACTCTCTAGAAGTAAACAACGGACCATCCCATCAATTCTGATCAAGGGCGGATTCAACATTTTTGAACACTCCTAGGATACGAATAAAAATTGTTCGGTACGTGTTACAATATCGATAGAACGCCAACAAATAAACAAAACAAAATCCATGTATCAAAGAACATCTATATCCAGCGGCCCACTTGGATTAATTCCACTGACCACGGCCATCTGTCTACGGTTAATAGCTGAGACAAGTCGAGACCAAATCGTGTCATGGAATGAAGGGGAAGAATCTTGGCCGGCGAGAAGAAGAGGGTTCCACATGGTGAGTGCGGGGCAGGGGGTGGGGGGGAAAGGGCCATTTTGGAAATGGACGTCGCAATCGACATAGATGGACTGCAGGAAGCGGGAGGAATCACGAAGACTGGAGAGGAGTCAATTTGGTCCGAGGATAACAAGTGACGAAGAAGTTGCGTTCCGATCAATTGTGAGTGGCCGACAGTTTTTATTTCTGTTTCTTTTTTCTTGGTTTATTTTCGAGAGAATTTTGGATTTGTAACTTGAATAAATGAGCAAAAAGTAGAAAACAAATAACTCTTAATGTTATGCTGAAGGTACCGAGTTCGAATCTCGCCCCGTCTTCCATTTTCATTCATCATGACGTAATAAGAATATATACTTGTCCAAGTTAAAATATTGATTTAAACTCATCCAAAAATATTTTTTAGCAATATCCAATTAAATGCAGTGAAGTTCAAAGCTGAAATAAGAATTATAGAAGAAGCACATTCTTTTACGAAGTTTGATACTCCAGAACTTAACATGATTAATTTTTAATTATATCATAAATATTTCATAATTGATCAATTATATTTAAATTGTAATTATATTAACAATATTCTTCGATTCAACATAAATCATACCTAAATAAAGTGTAACCCCTTTGGTGGTTTAGGGACTAGCATGCTTGCTCGTAACATAATCACTCCATCGGTCCTATTCCCGGCGAAGACCAGAAAACATTTGTAGCTCTTCGTTTTAGAGCCCCAGTTTATATAGCTTCTATCCCCCTCCTCCTAGTACTACTACTACTCCTAACTACTATTAACTACTATTATTACTAACTACTCCTTCTAACTACTATTAACTACTATTTCTAACTACTGTAACTACTTCACTAACTACTATTTCTAACTACTCCTTCTAACAAAAACCAAATACAAATACTACAATAAATAAAAAATAAATTGTAATTAAAAGTAATTAAGTTAATCCTGAAGAATTACTCCGCACAATTAGAGAAAAAATTTCATTCACTAATTGCATGTCGGTTTGATCCCCATGTCATATAACAAAAAGAATCTTCTTCCGCCACCACGGAGACCCGTATATAGACTACACATGCGTTCGTACGTGCCTTAACACGTCTGCAGAGGGTGCCGCCATTCTGATGCCCTGGGGCCAACCACTAATGCTGTGACACTAGGAGTTTTCCGCAACACAGAAATTCCTTTCCCTCTGTTTTTTTTTCCTGTCCATCCCTCACGGGAATTTTTGCCATAGCCGCAGCCCTGCGGCTGGTCAAATAATCTCATTGAGAGAGTGCTGCCTTTGTTGGGGTGGGGTTGGTAGCGTGCGCAGGGAAGGTCCACCAGGGCTGACAACTGCCCTGGGGCGAAACGAGGACGTGGTGGGGAAAAAGAGTGAGATCTCGCTAATTTAATCACATAGCCTCTGCACGCTGAATGTAATTCGGTTACGGACCGAGAGATGTCACTGGCTTTGGTCCATTGTGGATAGTGGGCGGGCAGATGTTTTCGGATAGACGAATGGGAGACCCGAGGAAGTTGGATACACGTGATCAACTTTTCAGGGAGTAAACAAATAATTTATATTTGTGTTGAGTAACAATAATAACAGATTGTTTCATCTAATTCATTTCATTTGAAATAGTTTACTGATATGTGATTTACAAGCTATCAGATACGAAAGCAATACCTAAAAATAGTTTTTTAGAACGTAGTTTTCAGAAAATAATCAAACAAGTACCTCAACAAAAGGGAAGTAAAATTCCGAATATTTTTTTCTTGTTCATATTTTTAAAACATTAAAGGTCAAAAAAAACCTTCGAGAAAAATGTAAAAATTGGTATTGGGCATATCAGTAAAATATAGAAAAAAATATAATTCTCAGATAATACGAAAAAATGACAGGGATGTGCCAACAAAATCCCACAAAACACTCGATATTTCTAATAATGTGTTTTACAAACTGAAAGATTATTTTTACTTTAAAATATTCAATGCGATTTTAATCATTTAAGAACTGACCAACACAGGATGATAAATAGTGAAAGTTTGAAATTAATGTTTATAAGTCTGAACAGATACCATACATCGCTGTCTTATATCAAGACAATGTGTTCTACAACGTAGACTTCGATTGTCTTCTTTCAAAAACATCCAAAACAAAGAGACTCCACTCCAAAAACTGTTATTCCCAATTCTACACATACAACCCCACTCCCAGCCGATATCCGAAACCGTCTTGACGTTTCAAATCTCAGGGAAAAGACACCGTCAAAAGCGGAACACAAGAGAATACACAAACAATCGACGTTCGTCTTTTGGCAAGGCAGCAGTCATCTGTTTAAGGAATCGACTTCTACAAGCGACCAACAATGGAAGGAATCGATTTCTACTAATTGACTGGATACCGGGAACAAGGGTTGGGGAGTGTTTGGTTGGAAGCCAACGCCCCTGCGTTGCGTAGCGTTCGATAAAATAAGGGAGGGATCTCAACTCATCGGATATGTCACTAACTACTGGAATACTTCACAGTGGACGCTAAAATGGTACGTTAAACGTAATATTATGACTTTTATACATAACAAAACGATGAAATTCGTTAATTCTGATGTACCACCCATGTTTCACAAGAATATCTTTCGTTCATCAACACAATTCTTGAAAAAGGAAAGTTTTTTGCACCAATTTTCAACCAACATAATCTCCAAAAGAAACAAGATATTACTAAATTAAATCCCGTCAAATCCACTAGTAACACTTTCTTCATTACTATATCCTTTCTTCAGTGATGCCAAGGAACACTTTGATAACAATTATATCCCCTTTTTACGTCTGAAACATTGTTTATGTTCGTGGTAACAGTGTACATATTACAGAGAATTTAATAACTAAATTTAATCTAAAAGTAATTTTGCCAGAAACATTTATATTATATTTCCATTTAAATGGTTGCACGTAAAATGTAGTAAAAACGGAACTACTCTACCACAAAGCAACCCTTGAAAAAATAACGCGTTCCTGGGATGAACTAGAGCTTCGGAATTTCACCACTAGAGCTCGCGACCGCAGCAAACTCTTCCAAGAAACGGCACCACAAGCAATAATACATTTTTAACCCATACGTTTTACACTTATATAGGAAGAAAATTTTTAATGAAAATAACACGAAAGAAAAGAAAGACAATGCTTCTACAAACGACGAAATTTCATTAATTTTATTAAAAAAATATTTTGCAAAAATAAAACATTCAACATCACGTGAATATTGTAAACAATTTTCATGTTATTTCACTTATTTATTTAGTTATTTATGTAGCAAACATTATCTTCTTCTTTCGTTCAACACATCGATTGCTTTTGTTGTTGTTCGAAAATTCTGAATAAAACATTGAACCCAAAATTGTCAACCGACAAAAGCAAAAAAGGAAATAGTATTATACGACCCAACATTTCTCCTTTCACCAGCCAACTGTGAAAACCATAAGGTCTGAGGCCAAGTGCTCGTTAATTCCTAAGTCCACAACAAGAGGTCGCGGCGAGCGGGAAATGCTTTGCGCAGCACCACTCCTCTCTCCAGCTTCTCTCTCTACGACCCTTCGAGATGTGGAGAAGTGGCGGGGGGCAGCATATCCTAGGTCTGTCCACGAGAGGTCACCTGCTTTGGACGACTATCCTGGTTTGTGTGAAATCGCACTTCAAATACAGTGGGTAAAACAGTTCAAAGTTTCTGGACAAAAGTACTTTTCGTAATTTTTAGGCAAAATCATGAAATCATTACTATCAGTTTAGATAAGATACTATACCATCCGTGCCCAGGTTTTTCTCCGGTTTTCCTTCGGATAGAGGTGGATTTTTTTATACAGGCTCATGCCTAGGGGCGGTATCTGTTGAAATAATAAATCTCGAATTTAGTCTTATTTAATATCTACGATTTATAAACAATACTTTCCGAATAAGTTATAGTTTGATAATAATACGTAGTTGTGAAATAACTTTTTTCTGTTTTATTAATTACAAATTTGTTGGTATTATGTAAACTCGTACCGAATAACTATTGTTATTGTGAGGAGTGTGTTAGTGCCCTTGATCGGAATTGATGTGATATCACTATACACTTTCTGGACGTCCGACGCTAGATTATCACTTCACAGTGAGTATACTATCTTTCAACTTACGTCTTAAAAAGTAAAACAAGTGACACCTAACATTTGTTGCAAGTTTCTTTAAAAAAAAACAATTGATATTAATAATAAAACTTCAAAAACGTGGGAGTAATTTTCACAAACAAATGAAACTTCAGTCATTGTTCACTCAAAGAACGTAAAATTTTATGTCATATTATCACTACAAAATATTTTCATTCTATTAAAATTAAACGATCTAAGATTTTCTACTTCACTATACACTCACCTATTTTAACCACGAGATGCACGTTTATGAGGAGGTACTGACCGGAAGAGAAATATTATCTGTTAATACATATTAATGAACATAATATTTGTTACGAGTGACTCTTGCATGTGTGACACTGTGAGACTGCACTCGGGGTGATGGCGCGTATTCTCATTGACTACGGCGAAGAGCTGGTGCTCAGAACTCAAGCAATTAACAACCTTGGGGTCATCCTCAAGACGTTCGTTTGTTCCGCTCAAAACAATTAATCTACGTAAGACATAATCAAGTCGTTCTTTTACGTGACACATTTTCCGATTGGGATGAAAGATTTTAGAAACGGAAGTAAAGATTTCATGATATCCCTTATGATTCTTATTGAATTCGAACTATGTTTAAATAATTGTAAGTGAATCACGACATATAATTTCCGTATTCCAGTCATTCTCGAATATTCAAGTAAATCGACACAAAATACAAGTTCTGTTTTGAGAAAATACAAAACCGAAAATTTTTGTCCACATAACATGTTGGTTTTCTAAAAACGAATGAAAGTATGCAATCCAAATTTCGTTCATAAATTATGAATGAAGACAAAAAAAATGGTTCGTTTACTCGATACATATAAATGCGTTTTAATTCGTATATATGCATTCGTGATTTAAGGCTTATTAAGATTTTTAGTAACATAGGGTTATACAGAGATATTCAGAAATAATAAAGTTTTTTTAAAAAAATGCGCGTCTTCGTAAAGGTGTATCTATACTTTCTACAATCAACGACCAAGAACCTTATGTTAAAAGTCTATGAACGTGTGTTCTGGGACAATAAACACAATTTAATGATTTTTAGTTTTTTTTTTTAGAATATTTTAAACTCACGTGAACCGATACAAATTTTTACGAGATTAAAGAACATTTCTTCAAAACTTGTCCTCTCCGATTTCTAGAGGTTTCCTATACAGCCATTGCAGCGTCTCCTTTTCATCTAACGGTTTAAGCTTCGTTCATCAGCGGATCCTGTTAAAAGACTTATATTTCCCGGAGAACGTTGCAAGATCACAAATTGGATATTCTTAAAGAACAACCTCCGAGGAGTAAGTTGACGGCTTTGAATTCGTAAAAATAGAGAGATTTCTTCACAAACTAGTTTTATTTGCGATTTTCTGGACAAACAATTTTTACGTCAAAACTCGTCCCAGAATACGATGCTAGTATATCCCGCCAGTGATGCAAGTTATAACTTGTTTTTACGAATAAAAACTTAAATGAGAACAAAAAAAAAACGGTGATCATGAAAATAAAAGTAGTTCCTACATTTTTTCTGAGGTTTTGAAAAAGAGGCAACACTAAAAAGAATTTGATTGGTTCGAACAAAGCACATCAATTTGTTAAAAATATAATAGTCGCAAAAAATTATTCAAAAATTTAATTTTCTAATGAACATAAAAAAGTATTTTGGGTCGATTTTTTTAAAAATTTGGAAACAATGTCTCTCTGATATTCTTAACGAAACATTTTTTCAAGTTGAAACTCATTCTTACATAGGATAAAAAATTAAAACCAGGAAAAAAGTAAGTTCCAGTGATATTTTCTGAGACCACAAAATACAGAAACAAGATATTTTTTTCTTGGTTCAAACGAAGCGCATATTTTTGTTCTCAATAAAATAATCGCATCTGAAACAGATAAGGAACATTTTTTTTTTCTAATAGATATAAAATAACGTTTCTAGCCGAATAATATTTTCAGAGAAGGAAAAAAATGTAACATCACGTATTACGACCAACTTGACCGATCGAACTCGAATGAAATTAAGGTCGTACTTACAATAAAAAGAAGAATCCATTATCCAACTCGCTGTCATTTGTGATGTGTAGTTTTCGGTGTCGTCACTTTCAGTCGCGCGAAAGTCTGAACCCAGTCGATTCGTGAGTTTGGTCATCGTTTTTTACACTCCGACACATAACATTGCGCACAGAAAACAAAAAAAAAAGTTTCAAAATTTGCTCAGAAACTCACACGGGCAGAAACGAGTACCCATTTTTTATTTTTCTTCCCTTCACTTGAGTAACGAGTTTGGATTTCCTGCACGACCGTCACTTGAGCTCTTTTAAGTCGGAGTTCTTCGCACTTTTGTCCATACCGGGTGAAATTAAAGTTCGCGAAATATTTCCGTCGTTTTTTTGAACAGTTCGATGCATTACACTGTCGAAGTGTTTCGGATTATATTTTACGATTACCTATTCAACTACCATTTCTTCATAGCACAATTCAGTTTTTTAAAAAAACACATAAGAAAGGGGGTAGTTAAAGGTACCATTTGTCACGCACTTTGAAGGTGTTTTGGTGCAACATTAGATTACGTCGAAAACTTCTCAACATCGTAGCACATAAACAATTTCTCAGATTTTATCACTGATCAAAATTTTTTTAGTAAGAATGTCATTTTGAAAAAGTCGTTAATAAAATGATGAGGATTAACCACACACGACTTATGACTTAAAAAAAAAAAGACAAGTGTTTTTGCGTAAGATGACGAAGAGTGCGGCGTAACACTTGGTAACACTTGGAAGGTCGTCGCACGACACAATGGATCGTCGGAGCGATCTTCCACCGTCGAAGTCCCGAGATGGAATGGCGAAGAGACAGCCCTATTACCTGCTTCTGCAGGTAGCTAGGGAGTCACTGACCATCTTAGGGCCCATCTCACCAACCTCGCCCCACACTCCGGCCCTCCGCGCAAACCCCCCACCCGAGACGAAAACCCTCGGAGGGAGAGAGCGACACGATGTAAGTGGACCTATAATCAAAAGTAACAGATAGGGGGATTTTAAAGGCACAGAATATCGACTGTTGAAATTCAACGGAATCCTGAATCTGCATCTCGGACGTGGCGAAAATTTTATTACAAAAATTGAAACCATCACATGAGTTTCCTTATATTTCTGCCGTACTCTATACAATTTTTTTTTAAATATACAAACAAATTTATTACCCAAATAGCGGTCAAACTGTGTATGAACCGTTACTATCCATATTAACATGACAGTGAACGATATGACACATACGATAGCTAAAATGAATTGCATAGCTATCATTATATTTATAACATTTTTCACACTAAACTGAAATCGGGATAAATGTGAAAAGGGGGGGGGAGGTTCATTTCTAATTCTTTCCGACCCCCATCCTTGTTTGTGGCGCACTGCCCGAAATCGAGATAAATTAAGTTTAAAATGAGGGGTTCATCAACTTTCGTCCAAGTTGCTACCCATTCTATTTTATTTTTTTTGTGTAATATGAATTAAAATTCAAAATATAGTGCAATAAATAAAAACAATGGTTTTGGATGAGAATAATCATAAAAGAGAATTGGATAAAACAGAATAATACCGTATTTTCCTCTCCCCCACAAACCCTATGGTTGTTATACTTGCGAACGCTGCTGCACTCTGGTGCTGAATTCTGCTGTGAGTGAACGCCACGAGAGAAACTGCCTCATTTCTTATACTCTCGCCCAAGTTTGAATTTTTTAAAGAGTATAAAAAATATAAATATATGATATCTTGAATTTAGGTTAATAAATACATCCTCCATCAGATCGCCAACGTTCCGACTTTTATTGCGTGATTGATTTAGCTCTCTGCAAACCATAATTGGACATAGTTCTTGCGCATATGTGAAGTAATATTACAACTGAAAGTATTCTTAGAGATAACTTCAATGTTTTTTTTTTTTTTTAAATCACGGAGAGAAACGTGAAATCCTGGGTTTTCGAGGTACTTGTTTTTTTGTTGTTGTTATTTTTTCTTACTCATTTACAAAATACTCTAATGAAAAGTGTAATAATGGATGGATGCTGATAGAAACAAGATGTTTCCAGGTTTTCACTCTGGGTATGTCACGTGTATCCCCGCAAACCCTTGCCTACGTTACAAATTACGACATGTTATTTGGTGATATAAGGAAGTAATTTTCTCTTTTTGTATTGTTGCATTTGTAAATGGGAAATGTAGCGTGCTACTGAACCTTATCTACATCTTATCTTGTAGGTGGGCCAGTTAGCTTGGCTAGGGGTTAGTAGACGTGGTTAGTAGTTAGTAGAGGAAGGAAGGTTGGCTTTTCAGTAGTCACAGCTATATGAAATGGGACATTAATGTGAATAGCTACAAATTTTCTGGCCCCATCGGGAATCGAACCCGGGATTACTTGGTGAGAAGCGACAACACTACCACCTTCGCACGCACCTGACACAGTTCTGTAGCTTCATAAGTTCTAGAAAATTTGCTTCCCGTTCCTTCACCGTTGTCTCAGAATACCATTTTCTGTTGCACGTTTGCTGTCTTGGTGATTAACGAACATTTAATACGAGAATTAACATTTATTGGCAGGCTGTGTCGTGAAGACATGCGTGTATATTAAAACATTCACTTAAAGCGTAAAATTCAAAAACATCAATTAATAACTAATATGTCTACATAAGTTGTGCCAATTGATTATTTGGTTTAAATACAACGAGGAAATATTTTATTAAAATATTGAAAACAATCCCCACAACAATAGATGTATGAAAATAATTTATATGCCCCAATTTTTTAAATTTCATTGTATCAGCCTGGTTCATATTTCATCCAGTCAACGTGATGATACCGGAAAATAGTTTTCGCTAATATATTGTTAGAAGTCTGGAAAAATATGTTTAAGAAGATTCAAATGGAAAAATCTGCGTGTGTGTTTCTCCTCGTGAAAAAAATACAAAAAAACTGGTTAAACACCAAAAAGCTTTTTCACTGTTAAAAATTTTTCATACTCACATTGAAACACCAAATCCTTGATTTAGTCAATAGCTTCGAACTCTTAATATTATTATTCATATGGTGTTCGAAATTCTTATAGAATATGGTGAACATTACGATGAAATTTTCGATGGATTCCACGCACATTCACACCAAAACAAGATCCTGATTCTCACCCAACCTTCCAAACATCTCCGGATCCATTCATCTTCGGAGGCCAGCGTCGATCTGTCAGCCTTGAAAGAGACCGCTTGACCATCGTGTCCACAAGTGGGATTTTGCGAAAATGCGTCTCTCTTCCTACCTGCATCTCCTCCATCCACGACTTCAAAAGAGTCAAGGGAAGACTCCCACGCTCCAATATGGCTCAAGAAGCTACTTGGACACGCAGCGGGCTTTAGGTGACTGTTCTCACACCAACACACGGAAGGATAGTCGGTTTTCGAAAAACATTGAACCTTTGGATATTTGGTTTTAGCGAAAAATTGAACCTTCCGATAGATGATTTTGAAAATTAAAAAAAATTAAACCTTTGGATGGTCAGTTTTCGATAGATGATTTTTGGAAAAAGTTGACCGATCCCATGAATCTGAGGAGCATGGATAATTAATCTGGATTCATCATATCTTCCTTGTGCAGAAACCTCATAAAAGATATTTCTAATTTATAAAAAATAAGTTTGTATATTTGCTACTTATGATGTTGAAAACTAAAAGAGGTATCGACTTTGTATTTTTCCACTTGAAAAAAAATCATTCAACTTAAACCATAGGTTAAATTTATATTTGATAAAGAGTTTCAATCTTTTTTTGTCAGACGTTAAAAAAATTACTCTGGCGGTACATTGAGGTATCACACTTGTATGACTCGATGTGTCCAGCCAAAGATGTCTCCCGTACCTTTAATTGTGCAAAAACTCCTAAAAGAGATGGTATAGTAGATATTATTGTTGCCCAGGATTCACGATATTTTTGGCGAAAGACGCACTGTCGTGCTTTCACAATGCAACAAGGGATATAACGCAAGATTGCAAGATTCGGATTTTAGTGGTATATGTTACATTGTTTTTAAAATACGACAATAATTACACTTGAATTTTTCTAGAGTAAGTAGTTGTGAACACATTTAATACGAATAAATTCCCCCTACATATTGTATTCGTCACTGGAATTACATTTTTTTACATCAATGTAACACGAAATCAGGAGTTTTGGTGAACTAAATATTTCAGTTGAACCTAAAGTAACGGTTTCCTGAAAGAACTTCGTTCTGATTCATACTTCCAGAAATAACATCGGAACTTTTACAGAATGAAGGAACAATGCCCATTCAGTGGCTTCGTCTCGAAACTCCTCATGCTACCTGTTCGAATAACGTTAATAGCATTCCGAGAATAAACACTTTAAAAGTGAATTGTCTGCTTAGGAAATGTCATCTTTTCCTCACCTTAACGCTTCAGGTAAGCCTCACCAAACATAGAACATTGCGCCAGGCTTCCTTTGGGAAACAGGTATGTAGCGGTTTTGGTACGTTGCCCTTCCTTCGAATTCAATTTATTATATATTATAAAAACTGTTTACATTTATAGTAGTCAGAGAAAGTTACAAAATAAAAATTTCATTTCGATTATTTTGAACAATGATTCTTAATATTACGAAAATTGACAATTTTTCGTATATTTCAACACCCTAAGTCAGATTTTTTCTTTTTTGGGGGGGGGGGATTTAGGGCTCGTCAACGGCAAAGTCATTAGAGCCCTTAAGAAATGTAATATGAGGTAGGCATTTAGAGATGTGGATTTTTAAAAAAAGGAATGGGTCAAACCAATAAGAGTTTGCCTCTATTTTATACGATCCATGAACAATGAACATATCAATTAGTTGGGTTTTTATTTCCTCCACGTGGTCATACGC
>NNCF01129542.1:113087-142365 GCA_002313205.1 Laupala kohalensis
CCCCGTGTGTGGGACTCGCCGAATATCTCGACCATACCCACTAAAAAACCCTCCTGAAATCAACAAATATCTAAATACAAAGATGAAAGAAAAGAAAAGAAAACAGAATACCAATACATTATTTCACAAAAAAGGAAAATAATTTTCTAAATATCATATTTTTGAATTACAGAAACGAACGATGAAAACAAAGAAGACAGTAAAGATGAAAAGGGAATGCAAATTTTAAACCCTCCCGAGAACTTGTGGGAGGAGCCCCGATCTACTCATAAAATTCAATAGTTTATTAACATTAACCGTTTCGTTTCCGAGAATTGTTGGTAAATCTGCAGCCAGACCAATTTGTCTCCGTCAGTTACTAAATATTCCTTGGCGGCGGGGAATAAAATACGAATATCATATTATAATAATTGTTCGTTTCCTTAAATTTCTGAATTGTGACAGTTGAGTTTTTGTTGTTCAATATCGGGGATGGGTACCGATACTAACAAAAAGCCAAGTAAAAGTATAAGAGTTAAAAATGGGTAGGAATGTTCTTTTTTTTTTTTTTTTTTTTTTTTTTTTTTTTTTTTTTTTTTNTTTTTTTTTTTTTTTTTTCATCTAGACCAAACAAAAAAAAAAGAATTTTTCAAATCATTCCCACTTTACGACCTTTAATATTGATCACCGTCAGGACTACAAGACAAACAAAACAAGGTATAAATTAAAAATAAGCATAAAACAACGATTATTTTAAACCTATGTTTTTTTTTAAGGATGGCATGTTTTAAGGACACCGACTGCGGTGAACTTCGCTTCCACGATATCGCTGAGCGGTAGAGCGTGGGTTCAAACCCATTGCTCGACCTCACTACGCAACGTTTTCAGCTGGGCTCTTTCCTCACCCACTCTAGACAAATGTCGAGTTCGGAACCACAAGTTCGCCCAAACACAAATAATAAATAAATAAAAAAATCTCTTCAGGATTTTCCATACACGCGAATGCCATTTAATACTTTTGTTTTTATTAATATTGAATTTTGGCTGTTCATTATATTTACGATTCATTTTCAACACGATAGCAACAGATATTTTAATTTAAAAACTTTTAAATAAAATATTGAATCCGCCACTGCCCTTGCCCCCTTGATCGGACTTGATGAGATAGGTCCCTTGCTTGTTTCCGGAGAGTTATTTAGTTTATCATCTCCCCTCGTGATCATACGCCGTTTACAACTGCTTTTTTTTTGTAATAAAGTTTATTTATTTACAAAATAATGAGAGTCAACCTTCACTCTTTTCGCTTCAATGGTGCGTTATGTCTATGGGATCTGCAAACGCAAAATCCTCCGTGACCCTTCCTTGTCGCTCGATCTCTCTCTCTCTCTTTCTCTCTTCCTTCACCCCACTCCCTCCACCTCCTTCTCTTCCCTCTCTCTCTTTTGGCAGAACGCCTAGCGGTGTCCGCTGCCCGTGCGAATGGGAGCGTATATACCCTTTTGTGGCTACCTGGCCGCCTCGAAGAATGACCCCAGCAGAGGCTGGATCCTTTCCTCCCTCAAATGCTGCCGCAACCCATTGAAGCCTCGCACAAAAGAGCACGGTGCGGGTGGTGGTGATGGTACGAGGCTGAACGAGTTGGTGGAGATTGGCGATGGTGATAGAACACGTTCGAGGATGTAGGTGTCACGCGGGGATTGGTTCTAGAGCCTGTGATGGATCAATTGGGGCGCGGGTTGAAGTACCCTCTAAAGTAAGCAAAAAAAAAATTATTTTTTTTAAATTCAATTTTTTTGTTATTATATTATTATTATTATTATTATTATTATTATTATTATTTATTGGGTCTTCAAGGCTCGCCAACACCTACGTCATTAGGGCCCTCGCACATCTAAAATTAAAGACGATAGGAAAGGACAGGCAACAGTTGATTAATACATCAAATATTAATAAATACTTATTAGGTTTTTATAAACAAGGAAACGAAGGAATGAGAGGAAAGAACGAAAGGAAAACGAAACCTGAGAGGGAGAAAGAGGGGAAGTAAAAGTTGAAAAGGAAAATGAAGAATGAGAAGGAGAAAATGAAAAAGAAATACTATTTTGTGAAAGAAAAGAATTGTTTTGTACACAATACAAGTATGTTTTTGCATCATTTTGCTCCAACCCCCAACCCAAAAATAAATCTGGATCCGCGTCTATAGAGTGATGGACACAGGATAAGGAATTGGGGAAGAGAAATAAGAACTACGTGAAAATGACGTTGTGACGGATTGATCTGTTGGATTCAATTCACACAATTCAATTCAAGGTGGAAGAAAATGAAAAAAATATATATATTAGCTTCGGAGTTGCTGGTTGGAATGGTTCGGAGTGGTGATTGCCCTGACGAGTGCTAATGGCGGGGAAACCGTAATATGTAATTCACTGAAATGAGTTATGTGAATAATTAAGAAGAGATACAAAGATAGTAAAATTATTGAAGTGAGGAGAAGTAACAAAAATGGTTTAAATAACGGAGGTGACGGTTATAGTGATTTTAATTATTTATCTTCCACTCCAACGTAGCTTAGGGTAGTTCGATATTTTTATTCAATAATCTAAAATGAGAAGTTTACTCAAAATATAATTTTAATTGATGGTACATAACATTTTGTATTTTTCCACATATAGTATGTTTTTCAATCAGTTATAGACGCATTATTAATACTGACAAATGCTGAAAATTTTATTGCAACAACAATAAAACTTTCAGTTATTCTCGTTAATACCAAAGAAGACAAAATTAAATTAACGAACATATCTTTCTCTTCTGTTCCCTACTCGTCACATCTAAAACAATCCATGCGCGATGATGACCTTACGCGACGCACATCTCTAACGGAACGTCGGCGTCTTTTGAGACGACTTCATCGCTTTCAGAGGAGGCGAAAAGTCCATCTCATTTACGAAGGAAAAGAATAGGTGCTTCGGGACCAAAAGGACCTGGTCGAGGAAACATCCAGATTGCGAAGTCGCTCCGACGGTCAAACTCATCAACGGAAGGGACGCGGCGGCGGAAAGAGACCCAAGCGAAGAGAAACAAAAGAATGCCACGAAGCGAAATATGGCAGAAGGGTTTTACGTGGCTCAGACATTCCTGTCCAACGAGTGTGAGATCAAAGCACAGGAAATGAATTATGACTTCTTTTTTTATTTTTCGTATTTGTTGAGCCATTAACTCGAATTTTAGAGAAAAAATCTGCTTGATAAATCAATACAATTTAAGTTCTTAATTTAGGTATGTTTTTTTTTAATTAATTAGTTCTTGCGTTTAGGCAACCTTTATTATAACTATACCAACGTTTTGATCACAAACTTAGTCATTCCTCATTGAACCTTAATGTTTCAACACCAACTAGCTCCACACCTCCACAAAAGCAAAACATCACACCAACAACCATATTAACATCATCACACACACCTTTTTTTATGTAATGTTTCACTGGAGTAATGGCTCGTTCATCAATTCTTTTTTTAATTTTTGCTTTCATGATGCCATGTATTTTCGTATTTGTCTTGCAGCCCCGATGATGAACGAAATTAAAAATCGAAACGTCTGAATAATTTAAGAAAATCTTGGTTTTATTTCGCCTAAATGCAAAAACCAACATCCCTAATAAAATTAAAACGATTTCAAATTAAAGGATATGTCAACTTTTCCAGACTATTTTATTTCTCAAAATAACTTCAAAATACTTTTTCATTATTATTATTATTATTATTATAAGACGCGCATCGTATTTCCCGCTCTCTCCCGGCAGCTACTAGTCAGTCAGCAAACTACGGCTAGATCTGCTAATGGGGTGGGATGGTCGCAATTTACACGAAAACGGTTTCACTGCCCCTTCGACGTACTTTGGTGGTCGGTGAGGAAATCTAGAGGACGCGCGCTGGATTGGTAGACCCTTCACTCTGAATGAGAAATGTTTTCAGAATAGTGTTTATTTTCCTCGTCTTTCATCCCCGCGCCCTCACTTGCGGCGGGAGTAACGCTGTGCGGATGATATTTGTTTGATTTGAAACATATTGTCCCAATCCGAATAAGTGAAATCGTTAAGTGACGTGTTTTGAGATACTTTCAGCGTGATCTTAAGAATCTATGGCGATTAATATTTGATAATTATAAAACAATAATTTTCATTCAACAAATGTGTGTATAGTAATAAATTAAATTAATTACATTTTTTTCGGAAAGATTAAGGGTTCAGGACTTGAAGGTTTTGAATTTTTTTTCGTCCACTCTCCGAAGGTATATACAAATCTCGAACTAATTATTTTTTTTGTTATCGTAATTCTTAATTTATGTATGAAAACTCTTTCAAAAACCTCACCTTCACTTAATATGACTCAATCCGTCGTCTCCAGGCTCATCAGTACACGCCATCTCACACAGCTTTATCCCCCACCAACGGCCACGATGGCAGCTCTGACCGCCGATCACGTGACGTGGAATCCGAAAAGGGGTTTCCCCACTCCAGAAGAGACCTTCTCACACATGAAGATACTCCATAGCCCCGAGTGAACAACGTCATGGGTATTCTCTCTCTCTCTCTCTCACACACACAAGGCGGCGACGACGGGCGCTAGCACATCAGCGAAGCCGCATTGTAGGGGCGACAAACAAGCCCCTTCCTTCAGTGGACGCTTTACGTCCTCGGGCGACGGGGCGATGTATGGCGGACGGATTCTCGCGTTCCGCGCGGAGGAGAAGAAAAAAAATCGGCGGTCCGGGAAAAAAAAAAGTGGAGGGACCAACTGTACAAGACCTTATATTTTTTTGTTCCTTTTTTGTTCTCGTGTGTAGCGTAGAGAAAGGATTCTAACGAAGCAAAAAATTACTAGGAAATTTCGTTAAAAAAAATATTACGAAAAAACGTTTCAGTATTTTATTTATTTCTATCACGATCTTTTTGTGTTGGTCTATATACGTAAATGTTGGGACGGTGTTCATTTCGTTTTTATGTCCGTGTCTCGTAAAAAAACAGGTTTTTTACATCACAAGTAGTCGTTATTTTCATACATTATTCGAAACTTTAAAAAAAAGTATCGTTACAGTTGCGTATCATCGACAATTCACTAGCATGAAACTTGGCAATACAGAATCCGAGAGGTAACGTCGAAAAATTACGACCGCCGCCACCCCTCCCCCTCATTTACATAAATACACTTACGCCTACATCGCATTACTGAACTCTCACACTTATCATCTACGAGCAGTGATTTTGAGAGAGCTGCATCGCGTAAATCCAGATCGCCGTGATTCTCATCCTAAATCGTCACAGGGGAGATTGACAGCAAGATTTCGCTCTGTCACCTGCTGACTCTGACGCAAGCGAAAGCTCACGCCGAGGCGTCTTACGTCGGCCGCGACTTACGTGATGTAATAAACGACCGCAGCGCCGCGCATGATTCAGCTGTTGACCGCTAAGGCCGGACTGCGGTTGAGCCCCGACACATTCGCTCCAAGGTTCGCGGAGGCCCCGCCAGAAGCGCTGGGGGGCGGGGAGCGGAGGCGGTGATGCGTTAATTATGCGATATTTTTATAGTACAGACAAGTTGGGACGGATGATGTGCAAGATGATGGTGGTGTGAGTTTCTACGTGTACCGGGTGAATGAGGAAGCGAGATTTGTATTTATATGATACTCGTTATCGAATAAGTTTCTTTACGGTAGTACTATCGTATAAAAAGAACATAAATATTTATGAAACTATCAATAATGTTTTGTGAATATATTGACAAGTTATTTATTTTTATTATTTATTACATGTCTTTTGGTGAGGTTCAGGCCATGAGGCCGACTCTTGCACATAACCGTGACTTGGTCAAGGAAATTGGGAAGGAGAGATGTTGGATTGTCGGGGAACTTATGGTATCGAACCGACATTTATCTGGAGTTAATGAGGGAAACCCCAGCTGAAAACCTCACCTAGTTTGGCCGAGCAGGGTTTGATTACCGCTCAGAGGAATCATGGAAGCAAACACACTATCACTAGACCACCGCTATTAGTATAATAGTCATTATATCAGTAATTCAAGAATTGTGGTGCACAAAAAACTGCGAATCATTAATCACATCATTTAAATTGAAGAATAGTATTCGAAGAATGGTCTCTAGCTTGAGTAGATTTCTCTACCTTTACAACTGATTTCGTTGAATATCTTTCTTAATTGTCCAGAAAGGCGACGTAAATTTTGTCCTGTTCTTTACTTCTTTTTTTTTTTTGGTTGGGGCTTTAGGGCTCGCCAACATCGAAGGTCATTAGAGCCCATGCAAGTAGGGAAAAATGCAGTTTCGCACCATAGAGAAGAGCCGTAATGACTCTTCCCCGTGTGTGGGACTCGCCGAATATCTCGACCATACCCACTAAAAAAATACATCCTGAAATCAACAAATATCTAAATAGAAAGATGAAAGAAAAGAAAAGAAAATACCAATACATTATTTCGCAAAAAAGGAAAGCAATTTTTTAAAATATTATATTTTCGAATTACAGAAACAAACGATGAAAACAAAAAAGACAGTAAAGATGAAAAGGGAATGCAAATTTTAAACCCTCCCGAGAACGTGTGGGAGGAGCCCCGATCTACTCATAAAATTCAATAGTTTATTAACATTAACCGTTTCATTTCCGAGAATTGTTGGTAAATCTGCAGCCAGACCAATTCGTCTCCGTATACTTGAGTATCTTTGTTCTTTACTTATGTCAAATTTGTGACACGAGTGATTCCCTTCGATCAATTTTATTGTACTTTAGACAAGCTTCGCCAAAAACCTCATAAATTCACACTTCGAGAGTGAAGCTACTCCGAGTAAAAACACTATGGATGAGAGTATATTAAGATTGGATGTGAGATCCAAATCCAAAGATCGGAAGGGATTTCTCCAAAACTTTGGGTGTCACATCGTTCGGATACTGTTGAAGGTAGTACTTGCGTGGATAGAAATATATCATAAAAATATCTGAAACCAGCATAAATAAACAGAGTAGCATGTATTTACTGTGATTTCAACGTTAGAATAACATACTTCATCGGTCATTGCAAGTATAATTGATATTGAAATACATTGCATCTTATGGAAAAAAACACACATTTATCTTAAAAAAATGAGCAACATTTAAATCACGAAAGTGATGAAAGTTTTCTTTGATTTGCAGTAAATTTTCCGTATTATTTTTTAACATTATTTTTATCTATGGATCACCGGACATTTGAGAAAGATATTTCACTTTTTGTGAGGTTAGGTGCACAAATCACGAAACCGTAGTGCTCGGCCGCCATGTTTGTACTTAATGCTCTTATTCACTTCAAAGGAGTCAAGCGAGATCCTGAATATTGTTTGTACTTTAATATTAACTGCTAGATACAAATAAAATCATGTATTTTCTTCGTTATTATTCATATTGTTGTGTTTTATAACAATTACAATGAAAATAAGGAAAACAATTAAACATCTCAGTGATTTGACTAACGTGGTGTGCTGGTCCCACCTTAAGCTGAGTCGCGTCCAAAGGTTTAGAAAACTCCTTCCCTTCCTCGGGATTTGGATCTCGTATCCAAAACCTGTTCTCTCAGCGTAACAATCTCACGGACTCAGCATTCTTTAGCGCACACAGTCACAATTTTGCCAAATCGTTCCCCTATTCAACAGATCCAAGGACAGAAACGCCTTTCATTTTACCAGAAGCCCTCCTGATCACACCTCCTTGACCAGTCCTCCACCCTGCACCCCATCATCCCTTTCGCTCTGGTTCCGGGTGGCCTAGTTCCCACGACGACTGGCAGGTGGCGCTACTGTATACTTCCCACGACTTGAGAGAGGGTAGCTGGAACTTAAGACACGGAAGGTTCTCGAAAGGAATGGTCACCTGGAAACTATCACCTGGACCTCAGATATAAAAGGATATGCGCCACCAACCACTGATTTATTTCAATAATTAATTAATAATTCGTTTTTCTGAATATAAAATAGTTTCTGGTCAGAATAATGCTCCCTATGTTACGATACCATGGGAACTGATCTAGAAATAAAATTTGAATTGGACATTCGGTACAAACATTTTTGCGTATTAAATTTTAATAAGTGGTTAGAATAAAAAAGTAAAAATTGTTGAAATGTAGTGATAAATATAAAACGTTTTTCCTTCGAAATAGGTAAATGTGTAATTGTTGATAATGCATATGTTTAAACTATTCATCGGTTCATGAGACACCGAGTATACAAAATCAGTCACATGTGCCCGAAGTGAGGTACCAGTACATTTGCATACAATAATTTTGGTCAATCTCGCTCTCTCTTCTTACAAACATCCAGGTTCGGAAAACGCAGCAAATCGCAGAGATTATAAAGAGCACGTCCGAGAGGTTAGCAAACGTGCAAAACCTGCGCAGGTGAGTCGTGATATTCCCACACCGTCTAAAGATATCGCTGGACCGACCTCTGGTCCTTGTGGTCTTCCACTTGGGTCACCTGGTTACTGTGTCACCTGGACCCTCAGTCAAAGCAGGTGGTTGTGTGTCGACTCACTCGCTCTAGTAAACAAGTTGCTTCCCGAAAGACGCGCATCCTAGGATTTAAGGTAGTACTAGCGTAAGGTAGAGTTAAATCACTAAAATATCCGAAATCGGCATAAACAAACAGAGGAACGTCATCTCATTGTTGTGACTTCAACCAGAAAAACATAACCTCACAGGCCATTTAAATGAAATAATTGCAATTATAACTGATGGTGTAATTACACAGCGTCTTATGAAGAAAACAGTTATTTCCAAAAAACTATTAAAACACGAAAGTGTTGGAAGTTTACTTTGATTTGCATTGAATTTTCCGTAGTATTTTTCTATACGTCACCGGATATTTGAGAAAGGTATTGAACTTTTTCTGAGGTGAGATACATAAATCACAAAACCGTTGGGGTCGGCCGCCATGTTTTTTCATGCTCTTGTGCGTTTTAAACAAGTCAGAACGAGTTCCTGAAGATAATTAATACTATATTATTAATTGATAGATACAAATTAAATCATTTGTCTCTTCGTAATCAATCATTTTGTTTTAAAACAATAATAATAATAATAATAATATTAATATAGGAAAGAATTTTACACCTCCGTGATGTGTCTAACTTGGAGTGCAAGTGTCTGCTTAAACAGCTTCGTAAATTCCGCGATGAAGAGAGATCAGGAAATGCAAATTTCCTGTTTATGAGTTTAGCAGAAATAGATATGTCGTCACCGGTCACTTTGTCGGATTGTGTGTGACCAGTATTACGATGAATTGAGAGATAAATCAGACGGTTCTTTGACTGTCGTTGTTCGTAAAAAAAAACCAATTTGTTACGTGATGCTGTCAATTCTGTCTCAGGATTGCATGAAACGAAATAGATCTGATATAGAATCGATGTTTTAATGAAAAATTGTGTTCGAAAATGAGTCGATACGATACAAATAAAACGAATCTTAAAGAATAATTTCAAATATGAAATAAATAATATAAAGTAATTAAAAATTCAGCAGTACATTGGCAATAAATTTATTATCAAAACGAAATATTTTTGTTAAATTAATTAATTTAAAACTTATCTTTGAAAATATTCTATTTGAAAACTTATCTTTTATACATTTCACCTTATTCTACATTTTCATGGTTTCATGTTATTCTATTCATGCTATTTATTAAATTTTTTTAAATCAATATTTTTATGTTTTCATCTTGCACTATAAATTTATAACATTTTTCTTAATCTAAAATATGTAATATAAATCTAATCTTAATATATAATATACCTAATCTTAATATATCTTATATATAATCTAATCTTAACCTAAAATATACATTATAACATTTTTCTTAATCTAAAATATGCTATCGAATTTTCAAATAGATTCGTCTAATATGTTCACAACTGAAATTATTTTATGATGTGCAATTCCCTTTACTACATTTTATTGTATTTTGTCACGTGTGTATGTCGCAATAGTTTTCTTAGAACTTAACCGCATATTTCTGTAGCACTGAAGATGCTCGCTACGCGGTCGAAAATGCTTTCTGCTGTAAATAACTCAAACACTACGTTTTCCTCACTTTCATTTTTATGAAAACTCGTTCAAAACCTAACAAACATCGAAACTCTTGAGTCTCGTCGAATACTACCAGTTACAATTTACGCGTGGAATCTTTTTCACTGACACTTCCAGAATCATTAGGCTTTTTTTACAGATCATTTAAGTGCTATCTGATATACATCTGGTCATGATGGCAGTGTCCCCGTAAAACCCTAAACGTTTAATTAAATCTGACGCTGTAATATGATACTATGGACTTACACCGCAGTGATTCGAGTAATCAATATTTTATATCACTCGGAAATATAAGTTATATAAAATATTATGTTTTGATAATTTATTACTAATATATCATTGAATATTCAATTAATTTATATTATTCATTTCATGTATGAAATTATTCTTTAAGATCCGTTTTATTTGTATTGAATCAATTGACTCATTATGTTTTCCTTCTTTATTTTCATGGCTAATATTGACCAAATCTCTTCCTATCGTAGAAGAAATATATTGTATAGGATATGTTTGACCGCGCAATTTTTTCTGAATTTGAACACAGTCTCCCCCAAAATCTTCTCCATTTCCGGACCCGAACGCTTTTAATCCCTGCTCTCCAAGTGCCGAACAATGTAGAGCTTACGCATGCATGAGCCTAGCCTCTCGGTCCTTGTGTGGTCGAAGACAAGTTGCACACAACTCCAAGTACCACCAAGTCAATGGAGGATAATCGATCCACCACAGTTGGAGGACGACGGACGGTTGGACTCTGGCCGTGAGGATACACAAGTTACGGAGGATCAATCGGAATTCCTATAACGTAAATACATTAGGGAAGAACGGAATTACGACGGTCGTCAAAAGGTATTGGTCTAAAACAATCTATATTTGCCACGGCAAATATCGCTGGTATTTCCAACACAAGATGTGTCTCCAACCCAAAAACCAACTTCACTTCACCAACTTTAGAATTAAAATAATTTAATTAAAATAGCTAACCAATTTTAAACATTTTTTTTATTGCTTCTGCATACATATTAGTTTTGTATGACAGTGAAATTAAAAATATTTCGTCTTGGTGGATCAGTCACTGCTGAAGATTTTGACTGAATGTAGTTATTGGAATGGAATCTTCGTTGAAACGATTTCTTATGATAAGTAAATAAACTCAATTTTGGATTTGTATGGAATAATATTCCCCTGGACCAATTTATACCTGAAAATACCCATGAAATAACTTATAAATAAATAAATTCTCTATTTTGCTCTGGAAAGTTAAGTTATCAGAATTTTGTCTTTTAAAGCATTTTTATGTAAAACAATGGTTTTCGAGTCAGTCCTAACGTGTCAGGATATTTTTGGAATACACGATTAAAGTTATGGAACTCAAATGTAACTAAAAATATTTCTGAATGGATTTTCGAATTGGTGGAATAGTTTCAAAGACCGATTGTGTTAAATAAAAAGTCATTTCATTTTATACGCATACAATGTATATTATAAAAAGTAAATCTGTGGTATACATTATATAATATAAATTCGTGTTAAATCATCCGTAGTAATAGATCCACAATCAAGATGAAATATTTTTAATATTATTGTTTTACATAATAAAGTATTAAAATACCAAATTATAAGAACATTACATTCGAGAGAAAAATAGAGATCTCTTCAGTTTTAAAGGCATTACATAAGTTTTTCCGGGGGAAGTATAACGCAATTTTATTCCATTCGAATCCAAAATTTGGTTTATTACTTCAAATAAATCGTAATAACAGGTTCCATTCCAACAACTACATTGAGGGTTGTAAAAAGTATCGTCGTGAAATTTTTTATTTTTTATTTTTTTGTCATGTGCATTCCCCACCTCAAGGTATTAATGATAAGTAAAATGTTCTTTCAACATCTTATGGTTTGTAAATGTATCACAGTTTCGGGTGTACCGATGTTAATCCTGTATTCCATCATTGGAAAAAAAAGAAGATTATTATACCCTCCCTCCAATAGTGTGTATTTGGAAGCAAAAACATTTTATACATAATCTTTAACATACTTAGGTACTACATTTTTACGATATATTCACGAGTTAGCACACTTCTAAAAGTCTCTGTCAACCACGGTGAATAAAGGGAGGCAAGAAATAAAATTCACACTGTAAAAGCCAAATTGAATCTGTGCGTGTCCCACTGACAATGCAGGGCCGTGAGTGCGGGGTTGCTACGACGCGATGAAGAGAATAGGGGATGCAGACGACCGCACCCACGCACTAATTTGCCCTTGGGCAGTGTCAGCAAGGGTGTTGCAAGTGATGTTAATAGTTGTTGAAATGAGCGCATGGTAGGTAATTATACAATGTGGTGACTACAGTTGTAAATATAGATGTTAACGAAGTGCCTGACATGGTGATATTCGTTAACATGGTGATATTTGTTGACATGGTGATTTTAGTTGGCCATGTGATTTTTGTTGACATGGTGATTTTTGTTGGCATGGCAGTATTTGTTGACATGGCGATCTTTCAGATATTGGTGACCGTTGATGATTGTTATTGTCGACATGGTGATATATTCGTGCCGGTTAGTCCCAATCCAAATCCCTCGCGTTTGTGTCAGCCATCCTACCCACCCACCCACACTCACTAACGAATTCGAACTATTGATCTTAATATGGTGATATTCATGGATTCCGATCATTGATAATGCGAATGACAGATAAATGTAACGAACGCGCTGACCGCGATTACCACCACCTTGGTTTTGGTGACAGTACTATGTAGACACAAATTTTTGAGGTAGCAGCAATCAATGTGGTGACTTCAAAATATCAACGACGTCTAGAACGAAAAAGTGCAAGTCGACCGAAAAGCAAAGCAGTGAATAGTAAGATGAAGAGAAAAATTAATGGGATGTTAATACACGAAACATTATAGATGATATTTAAAAAAAACTGATTTGCACAAGTAATTACGGCTGAAATTCAAATAAACTGAGAACCTAAACCAAGATATATCATTACGTATTTGCTTTTCCGTACGTCTTACATCCAGACGCAGGGTAACTGCCTGCCTTCTCAAGAGCCAAGAGGCGACACTTGAGGGCAACCCGAGGCCAGAGAAGGTGGTGGGATGGACACTTAAGGCGAACATTGATCGCCACAGGCGAGACCCGTCCATTCGCTGACTTCGTCAACGAACGAGGAAAGCAGACGTTGGTCACAGAATTCTCATGATGAGGAAAACGGAAACTCCAAGTAAATAAAATGAAACACTTCTAATCCGTTGTAATTTGGGATATGTCCCATTCAACTACATGTCTCTCAATGAAATGGAGAGTTATCCCATTCATTACACCACTTGTTAGAACAGATTTCAGCCCAAGGAGAGAAGGTCAAACTGTATCTTCCCTACGTACTGCTGCGTCCGGGCACGGTCGAACAGGGTGAGTTTTTCAGCTGGAGGTTTCTTCACTTACTCTAGATGTCGGTTCGGTACCCTACATCCCCCAACAACCCAACATCTCATCTCCTCAATTCCTTCACCCGAGTCGTGTGGTTCGGTGGAAGAGCAGGCCTGATGGTCTGAACCCTACCATTTCATAAAAAAAGAAGCCACGAGTGTAATACAAAGATTTGCTAGTTGGATGCGAACTTTGTGAAGATAGATTTAAATAATATTCATCTTTGATTTTTTTAAACTGTCAACAAAGATTTGACGTGGATTCAATAATGTGGATTTAACCCCCCCTACCCCCCCCCCNTAAGCTTCTGACCCCCGTCACATGTACCAAAATACAGGGATGATAACTGCAGTAAGATAGCGAGACGATTTAGAGTGATGGTAATAGCAAGGTCTCCACGAGGGATATGGGCTGAAAGGGGATGGGGATGGGGATGGAAGAGGGAGGTGAGGGAGGAGGCCGCACTGCAGGGGAGCTGTTAATTGCTTCTCTCTCCTCCTCCCCCGCGCAGACGGAAGTCGCGGTGGTGCTGCTGCCGCTGCGACGGAGCTTCGGTTCGTACACGATGGACAGGGGGAGGGGGAGGGGGAGGGGAAGAAGACAGGAAAACGACCGGGTCCTCTTCTCCAGGGATTGGTGGTGGTCGGACGGTCGTGTCACGCGGGAAATGTGTCTGCCAGCGATGCTTCTCAGTCGAGGAAGGAGATCAACCGGTGAGGTTGATGGAAACCTCGCTCACTGGATTTACGCATTCAGTCGTTTATTTAAATCATAAATGGCGTGTTCCAATTTTTCCAAAGATACTGTGAAAATCAAAGAAGTCTTCTAATAACCGACAAAAATTATTATTATTATTATCATTTTACTTCTACAGAAGTGTGTTGTAGACATGTTAAATGTCTATCTATTACCTTGATGCGAGAAATGAAACTGATATAAACAAAACAAATTACATAAACTTGCACTTCTCATTCGATGTATCACCGAGATGTGTGCCACAAAGGGATAGGGCACAGGACAATAACTCGTCACTTATCTCTTTGACCTCGGTAATGATAATGAACGAGTATGGTATGGACAGTGTTTTGAAATGCATAGCCACCATTTTGTTAAGGGACATTTGAAATTTTCATCTGAGCAATGCTCAGTGGTGGACGTTTTAACATAGAAAAAACTTAACGCTTTACAATAATAACAGTTTCATCTGTTTCCAGATCATACGAAATTTTAAATCAAGGTTTACTACATGAAGTGTACAATAATTGTACCTCTAAAATTCATCCTATAGCACAACGAAAATATATCTACAAACAGAATATTAAGAAAAATACATTACGATAATAGGATTCGGTTGCTTAAGTTAGGTCACGTATAATAATCCATGTTAAAAATTATTTATGAGTTTTAAAATACGAGCAGGGGTGATATTCATTATCCAGTAGATTACGTTATGTTGACCAACTCGATGTGAAATAGGCCTCTCCATCCCGGACATTTCCAGACGCCACCGCGGGGGGCATTTCTTGAAGACGCCTGCAACAGATCTTTATCCCCACGTGACTCAGTTATGACGTAGTCCCCACGTGAAGTGGTGCAAGGAAGATACGACTGCCAGCGACAGGTCAGCGTTTGAATATGAAGATGAACGAAGAAGTTCTGTGGCACAAGATATCACGGGATTCACCATCGCGGATATTAATAAATAAACTTTATTGTCAAAAAAGCAGTGGAGGAGAATAAACTAATTTACTCTCCGGAAGCAAGCAAGGGACCATCCCATCAATTCCAATCAAGAGCCCTAAGGCAGAGGGGGATTTGAACATTTCAGCACTTAACACCTCAGATAAGAATAAAAATAGTTCGGTGCGTATTATAATATTAACAGAATACCAACAAATTTGTATTAAATAAAACGAAAAAGTTATTTCTGAAGTACGTATTATTATAAACTAAAGATTACACGGGAAATATTGTTTATAAGTAGTAACTACTAGAATAATTCTAAATTCGAGATTATTTTCAATATAGAGGTCATCCTCAAGCAAGAGTCTGGGGAGTCTGTACTAATAATCCGCCGATTACGAATTTATTTTTATTATGAGTAACAATGTTTAAAGGATGTGTTTAAAGGATATCAAATAACTGTTTAAACTGCTAAAATATCCATGATAATGTATACCAATGTAGTATATCGCCCATGTACGTTTATCCAGGTTCCTGAGAATGAGTGTGTAAGGTTGTGAACTTAAATTATACTGTTGCAGAGTCTGTGATTGGTTGATTCTTCTCTCATAATTTAGTCTTCAGCCAGTCTTACAATAATTTCTTGAAACAAGAGGAATAATTTTAAACGGTTTTTTTTTCATATTTATGTTGCAGAAGGAGACAATACAGGAATACCACATAACCTTAAAAATCAATATGCAGAGAAGCAATGATACGCATTACGAGATAGATCTAGAAGTATTTCATGTGTATAGGGTTCGTGTGTATAGACGAAGTAACAGCATGTTGACAACTTACAAGAAAAATTGCAGGAACATATTAATTTTCTTTTGGGTATACCGCCAAGATCGATCTTAAGCCCGCGGAAAAAACAGTCCAAATCAAGTATCAGTTCGAAAGCATATCAAAATAAAGAACACATTAGAAACATGCAGACAGTGCAAGATTTGATTTTAAAGCTGGGTACTTTTATATTGCCGTAGTTACACGAATAATTGGAGAAACATTAGTTTCCCTCCGGGTATTCCGGATACGATCGTAAGTCCTCAAATTAATAATAAACTCGAAAAAGCGGTGAAACCAATTCACGTGTTGACGTAAATGCGCTGTATACCCCCGTCTTTGTCTCAACCAGTAGATATTCGTATTATTGTCCCGTACTTACAAGAAAAATTGAAGTAAGATATATTCCGCGTAGTCCGCAAGACATGGTACTTAGCACTAGGATCGAAAACGCGTACATTCCAAAACATATCCGTGATTTGACGTAAAACCAACCAAAGATCTTAATCTTTGTCTAAAGTGTTTATCATTTCGTAATCATCATAGCAAAGAACAAATCTGAAACATGCTGGCAGTGCAAGACATGATTTCAAAGCTAGATATTCATTTTATGTTGCTTTCGTTAACAGGAAAATTAGAGGGACAATATTAATTTCCTTCCGGGTAACCCGGAACAATTATAAGCCCTCGAATTAACTACTCTGCGTAGCAAAACTGATCCACGGGTTTACGTAAATATCCCAAAGAACTGCGTCCGCGTCTCAACCAGTGGATATTCATATTATGATGCCGAACTTTTAAAAAAAATTACGAACAAAATTTTCTTCCGGGTAGCCCACAAGGAACGATCTTAAACCCACGGATTAACACCTCGAATCAAGTAACGAAATCAATCATGAATTGAGTTTACACCTTTCTTTGTCTCAAGTGCGTCTCAATTCAAGAGTGTCTCACCACTAAGCGAGTCTTCGTCGTCCCAAGGATCTTGGTGTTGAGCTTCTGGAGACAAGGATGAGGTCGAGGTGTGTGTCCCCTCGTTGGTAAATATAGAACGGCATATATACACCGCTGTCAACGGAGACACGCGGCGGAGACTACGCGCTGGATGAAGTAACGGGCATGGCCGGAGAGGGTGATGCTTGGCGATCACCTAATTGGGTAGGAATAGAGAGTGTGTGAGGTTTTGGGGACAATGGTGATAACTGATTTGGTGACGGTAGTGTTAGCTAAGGTGAAGTGATAAATTTCAAATCACGAATGCGAAACGCGTCGGTGTTTACGTGTGGGTTGGTGATGGAAGAGTAGTCCTGTCTATCCGAGTGTGCGCAGCGATTCTGGTGAAGCGAATAGGTAAAATTCATCCGTATTTCTCACCTCGCGTTGTTCGTGTTAGCACATTAGAAAAATACATGTATGTACCACGTGCCCTTGTTAATCTATGTTCGCACAGATTAGATTTGTAATTTTTATTTGACTCAGCATTTAGCACATACGTATATGATTCTTGATAATATGTTCGTCTACTAACGTACTTTTTGTAAGTAGACTTGTATTTCATCGCACCATGTATCGATTATTTCGTCAGGTCAACGTTTCGAGTGTTCATTGCAATCATCGATAGATGTTCTCATTCCCCTGACAATGAATGAAATTGGCAGTCAAAACATTGTGTTTTGAAATATAAATGTTGTGAACTAACATGTTCCTTTAAAATGTTAGAATATTAATTATGACTTCCCCGAATTTTTTCTCGAATTTGCAAGGAACCCGCAAGGTTCACAATTAAGCCGAAGGTTCCAGCCAGTGGAAGAGCAAGAAGAGAGGAGCGGTCACGGCGGAGCCGGAGGTGAGAGACGCTGACATCACGGCGTCGTGGTGGAGTCGGTGGCGGACGGTCGGTGGGCGAGCGGGCGACAGCGGTGTGGCGTTCGGACCTATTTTGGAACCCTCCCTCCGTGTCACAGTCCACAGCCTGCGGTCGGTCGGTCGGTCCGTCGTTCTGCTCCACAGACGCGTTCTGGAGCTTACGTCTTGGATGTGGCCACGAACGCCCGACGTATTCCTTTGTTGAAGATGCTCCACAATTATGGTGGTGGCAGCGTTGGGAACGAGATATCTTCATACGAATGAATTTCTTCTATTGAACATACATTTTTATGATAGATTAGTAACACGCAACGTTTCGTTTGGAAATTCTAGACTTCTCCAAAAATATAACCATTTATACATGACCCGGGAGTTTTCTCCAGGTTTCCTTCGGGTATAGGCGATTTTTTATGCAGACTCTCTAGGTATCTATTGAAATAATAAATCTCGAATTTAGTGTTATTTTCGTAGTTAAGATTTATAAACAATATTTTCTGATTACTCTATAGTTTAATGCATACTCGTGAAATAACTTTGTGTTTAATTAAATACAAAATTTGTCGGTACTCTGTAATATTATAACACGTACCGAACTACTTTACCTTAATAGGTTGCTGAAAAGCTAAATCCGCCTTTGTCATAGGACCCTTGATTTTGGAAAGAATTAAAGATATCTATAGTGTGTTGTAGTACGATCTCTTTTTTTACTAAAACGTTATATAAGTTATTGATAAAAATTCCAACATTTTGTTTCAAATCCCACAAATAATGTTAAGACGAATTTGAAATATTTTGAATAAAATAATGGTAAAGAAATAAATAATATTAAAGTATAAATATGGAATTCCTATTTTCCGTTTCTTTTTCTGTTTTCCGATTCCGTTACACAACTTTCTTGAAGAATATACGATTCATGATTTCAAATAAATTCAAAAAGCTACTTTCATCTCATGCAATTGCAACTTCGATGCCTAAAGAAATTTCGTTGTCGTTCCTCATTAATCTAAAATCTACTTTTTCCCCTTTACATAACATCCCCCACCGTTCCCTTCCACACCATCGAAACAGAACAATCACCAGTCACCACGACTGCGAACAATCGCTACTCGACGTGGCCTCCCCATTGGTCCAGCCACCGCGTGAACCCCGAGAAACAAAAAAACGGTCGAATAAAAGCGAAAGGGCAGAAAGCCGAAAGGGCAAGGAGTCCACGGGCGGGGTCAGCCATGAGGAGACCAATGCACGATCGTTGGGGGACACCAACGGAAAAAAGTGATCTCGTTTTCTTGTTGGACATGTGAGGAGGAAGGGCGCCCTTGGTTAAGGAGCCAAAGGGTGGGTCCCAAAGAGGTGGAAAGACGGAGGGGTGCTCTGGTTAGGGGGGGGGGGGGTCTTTGTTAAGGCTGGGAGGTGAGAAGTGGGGATTGTAATGAGGTCACTGGGACCAAGATGGTGGGTTGGTTTTGACACGTCTTGGATTTGATGAAGGTTTCTCACTACGGAACTTCAGCGAAGTATTTAATAAACTTTAGATACTAAAAGTCGACGTATTAATAAAGACCACCCATCTTTAAAGTATTTAAATATCATCCTAATTTCATATAATGAGGTTCGCATAAAATGGCTGATTTCGGAGACAAAATCTTTCCCTAAATGTGACGAATGAAAAACCTGACAAAAAAGTGATAAGTCAAGAACCAGTACAAATTTCGTAATAGATATACTGTTCCTTCACCACTCTTTTTAGATATACAATAAACTATTTTTGTTTTTTTTTGTTTTTACAGAAAATATTAAAAGAAATCATGTAATAAATGAAAAATACCTCAAATGTTTATGGCTGAAATAAGTTTAAGGTTTTACGAAATTCATTTTGTTGAAATGTGCCTGGTATAACATGAAATCAAACCAGTGGTATACGTCGATAACTATTGCGCCAGTATCAAAAATGTTTTATCGAGTATCATTCATCAGTTTTCCACGGCTAAATAGTTATGCAAAATAAGGTAATAAATTTAATAATCTGCCATAATAAATTAGTGTTGTAACATAATATACTGGAGGGAGTAAATGTTGAGTAAATAAATAAAAACAGACAAACATAGTGGTACATCCTGGCCCGAGTTTTTCTCTGGTTTTCTTTCGTATAGAAGGGGATATTTTGTGGAGACTCGCTAGGTTCTTGCCTAGGGTCAGCATCCATTGAAATAATAAATCTCGAATTTATTGTTATTTAGTAGTTACGATTTATTATCAATACTTTGCTATTATTAAATCTATACGTACTTCTGAAATAACTTTTTGTTTTATTAAATACAAATTTGTTGGTATTATGTTAATAATATAACGCGTACCGAACTATTTTATATCTTATCTTAGCATCGTGTTGAAATGTTAAATCTGCAATAGAGCCCTTGATCGGAATTGATGGGATGGTTCCTTGCTCGCTTCGGGTGAGTAAATTAGTTTATTGTCCTACACGTGGTCGTACGCAGTTTGTAACTTCTTTTTCAACAATAAACATATAATTTATAATTCATGAAACGTTATTCCTCAACAATACTCCCCCAACCTTCCGGACGAACAAATGAGAAATCAAATCCACGCAAACCAACTGACATTCTCGTTTTCTTCATTCCCTTGTTTCGCGAACGAGGAAACTAGGAGTGGGGGGTGGGACGAGGTGGCGAGCGCAATGCGCAGAAAAACACGTGAAAATCGATCTCGCGCGACCAGAAAGACATCCGACACTCGTCCCCCTCCCGCTTGTCTCGTTGACTGCCCGACGGCCGGAGTCCACGCCTCGCACAGATCGACCGCAACCTTGGAGTCCAGTGGTCAGTTCTTGTGCGAAAGAGTTGTGATATGTAAAAAGGTCACTTGTCATGGACGCTCTTTGTGGAGGGTTTGTTTCGAACCTCCGGAACGTCATTTCCTTCAAAAACCCATTTTCTAAGGTCATATAATAATAATAATAATAAATTTATTGTTACACACTGTGTATGACGACGGGGAGGGCAATAAACTAATTTACTCTCCGGAAGCAAGCAAGGGACTATCCACTCAATTCCGATCAAATGCCCTAAGATAAATCGGTACATGTTATAATATTAATACAATACCAACAAATTTGTATTAAATAAAACATAAATTAGTTATTTCAAAAGAACGTATTATTATCAATGTATAGATTATTCGGTAAATATTGTTTATAAATCGTAACTATTAAAAAACACTAAATTAGTAATTTATTATTTCAATAGATGCCACCTCTAGGCAAGAGCATAGCGAGTCTCTATAGAAAGTCCTCCTCTACCCGAAAGAAAACCGGAGAAAAACCCGGGTCAGGATAAATAAAAAGGAGGGATAAAAAGACCGTTACTAGTCATGAACTATTTTGTTATTTCGAACTTTCAAAATTCCATATTTCTAAATACAAGAAGAGAACACTTTCCAAAAATTTGAGATCAAGACGGTCTTAGATAATGAATGCAAAAATGTAATTTTTACTTTATTTGTTTTCGTAATGTTCACAATAATTAAAAAATATTTATTTATCAATTATTTATGTTAAATACGTATTATAATTGAATAAACATTGTTTAATTTAATAGTCTTATTTTAGATTTTGATAGATTATTTTCAAAAACAGATATAGAGACATCTTACGGATCTTTATTTGATTCAAATATGTTTTTCTTACAGTAAAAGATGGTTATAAAAATTTCCTGAGGATGCGATATGTTCATTAACGGTAACTTTCAAAGTCAGTCGGAGTTATAACACCCGTAACGAGTGAAGAAAACAGACAAAAAATTCGGAAATATCAAAATTCGTCATACTTTGGCGCAAGATGTTCAGGTATCCGCCGACCACAGCCAGCTGCCCACGAAGAATATTTTCCTTCTCCGACCCATCGCTCGGGTAGCAAGACAAGAGAGAATCAATTAATCTTACGTCACGCAAAGCATATGCCGGGGGGGCCGTGACAGCACAGCGTGCAGGCAGAAGAGGAGACAACGGGAAGCGGAGGAGGCCGTGGAAATCCACGAACACACACAATAAATAAATAAATATGAAGTGATGAAAGAATAGGAAGATGATGCGATGAGAGGATAATGACAACGAGGCTTGGTATGAGAGGTGTACGCCGCAAATTACTGGTATCTTAGGAATGTGCTGAAACGTTAAATCCGCCTCAGACTTAGGGTCTCTGATCGGAATTGATGGGATGCTCCCTTACTTGCTTCCGGAGAGTAAATTAGTTTATTGTCCACCACACGGTCATACGCAGTTTGTAACAGCGTTTTTGACAATAAATTATTATTATTATTATTATTAACACTGTTTTAAGGAGTAAGTCTCGAAGATGAAAGCGACGAGATCGTACACTTTTTTGGAAAATGATTTCGTATCTCATTCGAAAATCCTACCACCTCCACAATCATAACCAAAATTTATTCGAAATTGAAAACTATATTATCACGAAGCAGTAAAATTTCACACAAAAATACGTGAAGTATAGAATAAAATTGTATTAATAGTTAAAAGCAAATTTTTCCTTTCGATAGCTCAAGGCTAGCGCGTTCTCGGAGGGGCTAAAAATAATTGTAGCTTCTCACTTCTATGTTTTAGTTTATATAGCTGTGATGATTGAAAAGTTTACCCTCCGAGACTTTCCACCGCTGTTGTAATACAATCTAGATTCCATCTACACGCTATTCCTCCCAAAATGTCGCACGATGTGAGTTATCACGTAGAATTGGGCCCTACTAGCACTCGTCACCATGGTCCTTAGTTGGCAGAAACGAGAATACATACATACAGCAAATTCGTCGTGGACAAACATTTATATGATTCAGGAATATGGCACTGTCATGCAGATTTAACATGGGGAGTGAAATTCTTGACTCAAAATTGAGAAATAAATTGAGTTAAAATACCACATTCTCTGACAATTCTTAATTTTTTATCCGTTTTTTTTTTCAAACAACATTACAGCTCTTAATTATATTACGCGATTGTACCCATCAATTTTAGAACTATCGGTTCAAGACAAGGGATTAGTCTTCGGTATAGAAAATTATGACGTCAGCCACAAAACATTAGCTTCGGAAAGAACGTACATTCACCAACATAAAAATCACACTAGCTCTTATATGCCGACATGTTTGTCATATTTCAAGCCCTTCAATTAATCGATATGCACCATAATGTTATTAAATACTTTAATTAAATGTAACATTTTAAGGATAAAAATCAACTATCTGATAACTTTTGTTAGTTCTTCAACTATTTACACAAAATAATACATAGTTAAATGTTTAGTTTTTATGACGTTTTGACAACTAAGGTCATTGACGCCCATTTTCAAATGAGTCGTTAGCGAGAAATTATAGTTTAAGAAAGAAAGGAAAAAGAATAAATAAAAGAAGGAAAAAAGTAAGAATAATATAAAAAAACGTATTTATAAACACTGAAGCATCGAATTATTATTTTGTTTCAAATAAAGAATTACATTTTCAATGTTATCCTTTCTCTTCGAATCGAGAGATTAGTACACGTTACCTCTTAGGGCTAAGACGAATTCATTTGCTTCACCTGAAAAAGCGAAGTCCCCGACGCCAACTGCAATTTCCCCACTTTCACTCACCTGCAAAGAACGGAAGACAATTATTAGAACTCGTCATCGAGGCAATATACGAAAGTTAATAACAGAAATACAGCAATTCTTTTCCAGATTCACCAACACTACGTTTTCTATATAATTTTTTTAAAAGTAGAAGGACACGCTCAATACAGATTATTTTGTACTATACAACACCTTCAATATGCATTACATACTCTAGAAGAAATAAATGAAAAATAAAATGGAGGATGAAGAATTAGAAAATAAATCACTCTATAAGAAAATATTTATGAACCAAATTATCTACTCTAGTAAAGAAAGTTCCTTTTCGGTACTTGAGTTCAAAAAAAAAAATGTAATACTAATATCTGAATCCCAAGTTTTCCAGGGAAATTATCATTTAGACTGCAAAAGCAAAACTAAAATGTTTCAATAATACAGATAAACTAGAAAATTTGATTTTGATAATTCAAAATAATGGTATTAAATCACACATTATTTGTTTGTGAAACGGTAAAATATATTCAAAAATTGTAAAACAAAATGAGAGTTTAAAATATTGAGAGTACAAAAACGGAGTTTACTCAACTCTATTATTCCTTGCTATAATTAGTGTTTGGTGAGTTTTGTGTTGTTAATTATATGATTTTGTCTTTGTTGAAGTTGCACGAAAATTAGGATTGTGATTTTTAATGAACACTTTCACATCGTTTTGTGATTTTTAATGAGTTACAACTATTTTACCGTATACTAAAAGTTTGCTTTAAAAACTAATTCTAGTAAGAGGGTAGAGCTAATCTAGAGAAACAGTTAGGTAGATCCACAGATCTACAGAGGGGAGATATGCGGTTTTGTTTTCTAGGTTTGTGGGTGAATGCTATTACAATGATACTTGCTTTCGGAATTTAAAACAATATGTCTGTTTGTCCCGTCAAATTACTCAGTAAGTACATAAGAAACAATAAATATATGTGATTTATTTCACTTTAATCCCGAGACATAGAATATGAAAAGTTTATGGAAATCTTAAAAATTATTTACTGCAATAGCGTTCTCAAACTAGTCAGTTTGAATCACAATTTACATTAAGAACAAAGAATCCCTTTCACAGACAATATATCAGTAATATTGATCATATTGCATGCAACTGAATACTGTTACGTATGAAATACTTCTGTGGTATAAAGTCACGTACAATGATAAAATTTATATCATTTCATTGAGTAAAAGAATCGGAATAAACATACATTAAAAATAAAATAAAATACTTGAGCGTTGTCTTTCAGAAACAAAGCCACTTACTTGCGGAGTACCCAAAGGATCAATTCTCGGCCCTATACTCTTTTTATTGTATGTGAACGACATGTCATCATCCACATCAGATTGCAAAATGGTTCTTTTTGCTGATGACACTAATTTACTATGTAAACACGCCAATGCTCAAAAAGTTTTGTCTAACCTTTCGACTTGGTTCCATGCAAATCGTCTCATTGTAAACACTGACAAAACAAAAATAGGGTTAAGCGCCCGACGTCGCAAGGGATGGCAGGCAGCATTTGGAGATGGCAGTGTCATTGACTAGTAGTTGTATTATTATCGATATTGAAATTACTCACGTCGACAATTACATCAAATTTACGAAATATAGAATTTACAAAGTAATCACTTATCAAAAATTTATAGTTGTTTATTTTGAGTTTCTCCTTTGGTAGTTTTTTTTTTCAAATTATTTACTTTTCTATGGAATTGTAACATTAGTGTATGTAGTTCATTTCCTTTGTTTTCCTTTTGTTACCGAAATAAATCTAACACATTTGTTGTTTATACACTACATTGATCTGACGCTAGTCGTAACCAAATGCTGAAACTTTGTGATATTTAATGAAAACTTGTCTAAATAGAACGCCGGAAGAAAAAATTATATTAATATATTAGTATCATCGAATTTAGAAAGAGTTACAATTCATTAGCAATATTCTCGGATAAATACGTATTTGATTCTTTTTAAACTGTTCTTTTATAATTATTGAAAAGAAAACCTGTTACTATTATAACAATCAGCCAACAACTTTTGTCATTTTAGAGTTGCGGGTACATGCCACAATTCTGCCGTAAGGCATAGAATTGATCAATCCACAACCGCTGTTCAGTCGTTTGATCGGAATTGATGTGATGGTCCCTTGCTTGCTTCCGGAGGGTAAAATAGTTTATTGTCTCCCCGTGGTGATACGTAATTTTGCGATAAATGATTTATTATTATAATATTGGAGTGACTCTCCTAATTATTTGAACCATTCCGTTCTTTTCGCTGCTCGGGACAAACCGTTCCATACCAAGTGAGTCGATGCAAAAAAGCTCAGTATTTTTCTTTTTTTCTTTTTTTAGTTCTGTGGTGGCATTGCGCCGCCATTTAGTTCCGTCATGGCAGTGTCAACCCCTTCCCGATCCTCCTCTGCGGTGACCTGTCTGCGCGGCACAGCTGAAGGATTCAACGAAAACGGGAAGGGGTTGTGGCCTGGCGTTAGCATACGAAATGGCGGAGGAAGAGGCTACGGAGTTGTACGCTGATAATTTTAATAAGGTGAGACTAACGCTCCAAGTAAGTCAAATCACTGCTTTATAACGCAACATTACGACAAAAAAAAGTGATTTAATTTCATTCTGTTAGAACAAACAATATTCAGGGACTCTCCTTTGAAATGTATAAGATTTTGTACAAACAGCGGTCGAGAGAAACAGTATCGAAATGAATGCATCATATCTCGAAAAAAAGTGATAGGAGGAACTACAACAGAAAATTTACTACAAAATCAAGTAAACTTCCATCACTTTCGTGATTTAAAAGTAGGTCTTCTATTAAAAAAAATAGGTTTCTACTCAATAAGACACTTTTTTTTACACCAATTATAATTGCAATTATTTCATTTAAATGGCCGGTGATGTAATGTTTTTTCGAGTTGAAATCATAAGTAGTACATGTTACTTTGTTCATTTATGACGATTTTAGATATTTTAGTGATTTAATTATACCTACGCTGCTGCTACCTTAACGAGTGACCAAGTGACTTTTTTAACTCACTGAATTTTTAATGAATGAATCAACTTTTGCCTGTCAACTCGTGTAATATCACTTGGCCTTAGCGGAGCTAAATTTGAATAAACTTATCTTAAAGTTGTTCGTACTCTTATGGATAAAGTCTATGATTTTGTTTCTTCTCTACTTTAAGAATCGTCGACATCTATGTCGGATCCATAGTTGCCAGGGTGTCTGAGGTGTATAATTATACTACTAACGCCGCTAAGTTCAAGATCAGATCTCGTTGGGACTCGGTACCCTTACAGCTGGCGATATGTAAAACGACGGATATTAGCATCGAAACCGTTAGTGTCTTGGATTTTGAGATAAACAATCATACTCCTGTTGCCGCTGTGTAACAGTTCAGACCATGTGAGGTGCACGACACCATAAAGGCTGAGGGTTGGGAACAGAATGAAACGAAAAGTTACAGAAAATGGTCGATATTAACGTCAAAGTCCTTTTTGTCAAAAGTCAAAATTTTGGGATTGCTGAGCTTAAAAGAGACACTTTTTTTGTGGGGCTTTACGGCTCGTCGACATCAAAGAGCATTGGAGCCCTAAAATTCTGTACAGGTAGGGAAAATGCAGTTACGCGCTAAGAAGAGACATGTGTGGAACTCCCCGAATGACTTAGCCATACCCACTAAAAACCCTCCTGAATTACAACTCAAAACTCAAATCTCAACATATCTCAAAACATTACAAAAAAATAAGGAAAATGAAAGATACCCTATCCCTAATAGCGTTGGGATCGGAAAGAACAAGAGGTGACCACGGAAAGTCAGGAATGAGAAAGGAAGGAGCCTAGCACAAAAGTCTATGAAGTGTCGGTTCTTAAATACATTTCCATGTTATATATAATGGAATCTATGTGTAAAAATCTATCATAAGTGTCTGAAATTTAATAGTACGTAGAACAGGATAGTACGAAATATTCCTTGACTTTCGGGACTATTAAAAAATGTTACTCCACGAAAACAGTTGCAAAACTAGAGAACTCTACAGTATTGACGAATTTTTTTTCTACACAAGAGAGAAACAATATTGAAAGTTAAAAAATGGTTATATGCGGGATCAGTATCTAGCGCGCTTATAGTATCTTAAATATTTTATATTAAAGTTTCTTCTATAACAAAAAGAATGTATGTTTCAAAGATTATCCGGTATGTAAGTCTATACAATTCGATGCATCTTACCAAACTTGGCGAACTTGTCTGAATCGGCGAAGACAAGTCAGTACTAAATTGTAGGACGAATTAACCAACACTTGTATACTAATCAACTCAAATAATATTGTTTGGGCCGTAAAGAGAAAAAAAAACATATTGTTTCATAGTACAGATAACGATAATAAGATACTGAAATTATTTTTTACATAAATTTAATAGAACTACAAGAGAAAATCAAAATGTTTTAAGTACACTTTTTTTTCTAAATTATATAACATCTGTTTTGTAGAGCCAAGATTGGATCTCCACAAGATCCAAAAATTTAATTAACGAATAATTTAAATATCAATTTAAAACAACGAAAACACCTCAACAAATTTGTAAATAAGCTTGGTCGTGCAGTTTTTTGTCGCTTGTAAAATGTTTCCATGCATTAAAGAAACATTAAAACGAGGGTTCGAACGCACGAGGTCCTAATATTATGCGAAGAGACGACGGAAAAGATATTTGTAAAGTCTTCCCCTTAATTTCTCCGTATTTACATAATGCACATTTCTTCAAAAAAATACTGCCATATTTTGCCCCATTTCTCATTTAAGATATCGTCTGTTCCTTCCTCTAAACATGTTCCCCAAGAAAAAAAAAAAATGTTTCTTGCATTATTAATGTGATTCGGACTGTCGTCCATATGGTGCATTTTAAATACAGAAAGTGAAAATAATGCTAATCAGAAACGATCGTGGTATTAGCTTGGCACGACTGTGTCATCTGTTCTACTAAAACTTCAACTTTTCGTTGTAATTCTTAAACATTTTCATATTTGAAATGCTTAAACCTTAAACTCCGAAATTCAAAATTGAGCCAAAATAAACCAATATTGGACTAATTTAAAATCAACATTTTAAAATTGTTACGGGGTATTAATTTGTATTGTTGTATTTGTAAATGGGAAATGTAGCGTGCTATTGAAGCTTATCTACATGGAGCGATAGGAGATAGAAGTTGGGTTGTAGATTATTGCTAGTAGGTAGGAAGGTTAGCAGGGTTTACCAACAACTTGGTCCACGTGAAGTGGTTAGTAGAAGTGGTTAGTAGTTAGTTATTGATACTAGGAGGAGCTGGATAGAGGAAGGAAGGTTGGCTTTTCAGTAGTCACAGCTATTTGAACTGGGACATTAATGTGAAAAGTTACATCGGGAATCGAACCTGGGATGACTTGGTGATGAGCGACAACACTACCACCTGCGCCACCGGTTGAACTTGGGTATTAATTTCTTAATAGCTACTGAAGATGTTGCCTGCTAATGCCTACGAAACGTCGAGATCTTATATGACGACACGGTTCAATACCCCGAAACAATTTTTAAATGTTGATCAAGTTAACCTTGAAATCCTGCATCACAAATTTTAAATCTTTTCGTGTCTTTAGACAAAATAAATTAAGAAATATTTAAATTTATTTATATATATATATATATATATATATATATA